>PVIH01004117.1:0-106408 GCA_004025045.1 Sigmodon hispidus
ACCAAAAAAAAAAAAAAAAAAAAAAAAAATAAAAAAAAAAAAAAAAAAAAAAAAAAAAAAAAAAAAAAAAAAAAAAAAAAAAAAAAAAAAGGCTTCTAAGAGGAAACAACAAAAACCTAACAAAATAAAATAGGAGACAAACAAAACCACTACATCAAATTTGGACAAGGCAAACCAGCAGAGAAAAAAAGCCCAAGAAGAGATGCAGCAATTGGTTCCACTCATTGACACACTCAGGATTCCCATAAAAATACAGATCTGAAAGCTATAATATATGTATATATATATATATATATATATATATATATATATATATATATGAAGAGAAGGACCTGGTATATATCCCAGCAGGCCCTGTGCTTGCTGATTCAGGCTCTGTGAGTTTATATGAGCTCTGCTCAGTGAATTTCAAGAGCCTTGTTCTCCTGGTGTCCTCCATTCCTTCTGCCTCTTAAACTCTTACCACCTCCACTTCTGTGGGATTCCCTGAGCTCTGATGGACAGGATTGGAGGAAGATCTTCCATTTAGAACTGTGTATTTCAAGATCTCTCTCTCTCTCTCTCTCTCTCTCTCTCTCTCTCTCTCTCTCTCTGTCTCTCCCCCTCTCTCCCTCCCTCTCCCTCCCTCCCTCCCTCACCCCCCCTCTCTGTGTGTGTGTGTGTGTGTGTGTGTGTGTGTGTGTGTGTGTGTGTGTGTGTAAAGACTGGTGGCTGTGAGTCTCTGTATTTGTCCTCAGCTATTGTAAGAGGTGATACTCTGATTTGATAAGTTAAATCAGGTTCATTCCATGAGATGGTACCCATACCCAATGACCAAAAACTAGAGACTAGATAACCCAGAGACTTAGTGTAAAATCAAATGCTACTGGACTTTTAAGGGATAAAAGTAGTGATAAAATCACTTCTAATGATATTCTGCTAAACTCATAGGTTAGTACCTTACTCATGCAGCATGAGAGAAATTGTTAACAAATTTAACCAACAATACAAAATGCAAATTCTATGACGTAAAGATGAAAAAAGTCACAGGAGGGATAAGTTATGTTGCCTATGCTCATATTTCCTGGTATAAATGGAGTTTTCTGTTTACTTTAACATTATTTATTATTTTCCAATCTGATTTTTCTCTATTTTGTTTTCTTTACATTTATTTATTTGGTGTAGACAGAGAGTGAAGTTGCCTAAAACACAGAGAGCAGGTGGACTTCAGAGGACACCTAGTAGAAGTTGTTTTTCTGCTACCATGGGACTGACCTCAGACTAACAAGCTTGGTAGAACTATCTTTACTAGGTGAGGATCTTGCTTGACCTATAACTGATTTCAACGTGAATATTCTATTACCCATACTTTCCGTGTTAGTACTCACCAAATAATTGCTAATTTATTTTTTTGGCTGTTGTTTGTATATTTAAACACAGACCCTTTCTTTATATATTTGCACTGAACTATCTCCCTAGCTCTGCTAATTCTCTTAATTTCCTGTATTTGCAGGTATCCCTAACTTCCTGGCTTTTAGATAGAACTATATATTTAAATTGATTTGTGGAAGATAATTAGAAATAACTTGTGTTGATTCAGGAAAAAAGACACTTAACTGGTCTTTTGTTGTAGTTGTTTTGTTTGTTTGTTTGTTTGTTTGTTTTGCTTATAACTCACCAAGGCTTCTGTGAGAACCAGGAAATATTAAACTGTCTGTCTACATATTAACTTGTCAATACATTTGTAACAAATTAAACAAACTTGGTGTGTTTAAAACATATTCTGTTACAATCCTGAAGGCCAGAATTCCAAGCTGAATCTCACAGGGCTGACATCAAGGTGGTGACAGGGCCATGATGTTCCTGTTGATGGTGTTAGAGGAGAATTTGCTCTTTTGTCTCTTCCAGCACTGAGGGATGACTTCCTTGCTTCACATCTTACCAAATATGTTCTGTCAAATCCCCAAGTGCCCCTACTTGTCCAGATATGTAAGTGTACAACTCAATTTCTGCTGACAATAAATCACAAAATATTATAGAGATCACTATTTACTATATGTACAATTTAAAATGTATTAGAGATAAAAATCAAATTTGCCTATTGATATTGGATAATTGTTTCTTCTATAATGAAGTAGATCTTGGCTGAATGCTGGATAGTGCTGGGAAGTGCATTATTTTCAACCATTTTCAAAGTTGATTGATAATTTTATTTTATAATAGTCAATTCTGAGAATGCTACTTCACAGGAATATATAGTAAAAATGACAGAAGTATATGGCCATATTAGAAATTGTCAGAAATTTTGTTGTAATCCCTAGCTAAAATTCATTTAATAACCTTTTGTATGGACTTCAAGTCAAAAATTCAAACAAGAATTTAAAGCAACAAGTCTTTGTTCTGCATCAGTAAAAATATTATATTTCTGTAAGAGCAGAAAACTTGGTGTGCAGAGTAACATAGCAATCCATAGCACATGAACACATAATAGTTTCAAACTTGAGATGACCAGTTTGAGGCAGTGTTTGTCTATTGTGTCACTAGAAAAGATGATGCATGGTCTTTGCAGTGCAAAGATCACATGCTTGTGTTCAGAATCAAAAACTTAGTGAATCACACAGTGAGACATGGTAAATGTGGCTAGAAACACCTCAGCCTCAATAGGACTATTTTTTGCCTTAAGATTAAGATGTGCATTCAGAAACCTTTTACTGTTGCATGTTTGTATCCTATGGAGTCATGACTCATATAGTTGAATCCACTGACTTCTAAGCCACAAGTAAACCACTTCCCTCTTCTTCTGTCATGTGACTTTCTCTCCTACAGGTGGTCAAATCTGTCCTTATTCCCTATAAAAAAAATACCTGCATCTGTATAGTGAAAGGATGGTTCTTTATCTAAAGACTCTTAACCATATAGAGAAACCTCAATTTGTACATAAAGTAATATCCACAGGTTCTGGGATTTGTATCTGCATAGCTCTAGGGTTCTTATTTAACTTTGCACAGTCTACATTGTCTGATGCAACAGAAATTGCCCCTAGCCTGCCATGAGCATGTGGTATGAGCTCTTTGTGAATCTTCATGTACAAACATCTAGAATTTGATTATAGTAACTGTTATTAACATAGCATAATTTAAAACACGCTGACTGGAATAGGAATAGTTAATATATTTATAAAATCAATTTTAAGTGGCCATAAATGTTAAAGACCTTTACATAACTATTTGATAATTTAATGCATATCCTACTGGAATTTCATTTGTGTCTATTATTTTAATATATAGCCTCATGGATAAATCATTAAACATGAGAGGTTATCCTTTCAAAAGACATTTTCTTTTTAAAATTAAATTCTCTATCTGTTCCTGTCTCTCTCTCCTCTCTGTCTCTCTCTGTCTCTGTCACTCTCTGTCTGTGTGTCTCTCTGTCTCTCTGTGGTATGTGTGGTGTGTGTGTGTGTGTGTCTGTCTCTGTGTGTGTGTGCGTACATATACACAGGTATCCATGCCATGGTACATGGATGTTAAAGGACAAGCTCTGATAATTTATTCTATCCTACAACATGGATCCCAGGGAACTTGCCAGGTCCCTCAGAAAAAATTATAATGAACTACTAAGTAACCAAATATGTATACTTCTAATGATATTTGATTAGGAGAAAAGACTTACAGATATAGCTGTTGATTACACCATTGTTTGTAACTTTGAGGAGGGCTTTAGAGAAGAAATATAAAAGCCTGTAAAATTAAACTGGAGATATTCAGCTAAACAACCCTTTCTAAAGCTTTCTTGTCATTACATAAGTTATACCAATTCCTGAGAAGATAATTTTGAAGCCCTGTTCCTTCAATTCCATATTCTATGTATTAAAATGTACCAAGAACAGAACAAAGTTTGCTTTTTTAAATGAATACAATACATTGCATCTGGATAGAAAAATCCCCTTAGTTAAGTGCTTACTGTGCAAGTAAAAGCCCTGAATTTAATCCTCAGAGGTCCATAAAAACACATTGGGTGAAGGTTGCTGGCCAGCCAGCCAAGCCTACTCAGGGAGCCCCAGGCCAGTGAGGAAACTCATTTCCAAAAAGAATGTGGGGTGAGGAGGTATCTTGGTAGGCAAAGCACATACTGCACAAGTGTGAAGAACTGGGCTTGAATTCTCAGAACCCATGGACTAGCCAGGTGTGGGAGTGGGCCTCTGTAACCCTGTGCTTCTATATGATGCAGTGAGAAGTAGAGACAGAATCCCTAGAAGTTTGTGGGTTACCGTGCCTGGTGAACGTGATGGTGAACAAAAGCTCTCCCTCAAACAAGGCAGAAGGAGGACTAACACTTGAAGACGTCCTCTCGCCTCCATGTATGTAATGCAGGCATGTGATTGTCATGCTTGCTTTATATACATGGATGTGGCTATGTGCACACACATCCACATCCCTGAAACAACATGCACGCACATACCTGTACACATAAACATGTGTGCATATAGAGTTTTAAATGTATATACATTACAGTTGTTTGGTTCTGTTATTCTAAAATTTTATACATGATTATAATGTATCTGGATTCCCTTTGCTCTCCCCTCTTATCTTCTTCCTGTTCTCCCAGGTCTTCAACAGGCCATGTCCTAAGTTCATGTTTTGTGACCACAGACTCTTGTGCCACCACTGCATTAGAAGTGTCCACTGAGCCCTGGTGGGGTCATAAGTTGGTTCAGGATCAAGGGCAATGATTTTTCTACTTCCTGAAGGTGTCACTACCTGACAGTTTAGCAATGAAGAACAGGATCCCCTGAGTCTCTGTTCTATTTATTTCTGAGTATTTATGGGCCTTTTCAACGTACATTATTTTTAATAAAAATAAATCATAATGAGCCTTAAAAAGACATCCAAGGCTTACCACTATGGCATGCATAATCACCTGCCTATGCACCTACACATATGAGTATGCACATGCTCACACATGGACAAGGTGAACACAAAATATTAATTAGCAAATAACAGCTCTGGAAGAGTCTGGAGAGAAATGTGACATGCTTAAATTATTTTATAGAGCTGGCCTTATGTTCAAAACTGCCATCATTACCTTCCATAGCCTCTTGAATGGCATCCACTTTTATCTGTGAAACTGACTCATTGTTCAGAGGGAAGGAACTCTTCCGCACTAATGACAGTGACTTTCCCACTGTCTCATTGATCACTGAAATGCAGTAAATGACATAACCAGTGACTCATCCTCCAAGCCAGCAGAAACCAAGGGTATCATCTGTGCAAGCACTTGATCTCTACTTGCCAAGTCTGAGGCATCTGAGAGCTTGGAAGACAGATGGTCAAAGGACATGCTGCCAGGCAGAGAGCAGTTGCTTCCATGAATTGTCCATTTATGTCTCTGTCCCCCGCCCCATCACATTCTCCAGTACTGTTTAGCACAGTCATTTCAGCCTTTGTCTGTTAGATCACCTGTCTTCTTTGTCAGACCCAGTGAGCCATTTGGCAGCCATGGTGGTGGCCATCTGTGCTGTTAGGATGAGCCTCTTTCCCCATCACTTACCTAGATTTCTCATATAGAGAATCTTGGCTTAAAGGACTCAGGTGCTTCAGATTTCTGGGCTTTTTGCCACTGACTAGGTGGGATTCACATCTTGGGCCAGCTTTTGATGTATAAGAATCTAGAGGGGATTGTGTTTCTTTGGCAATTTATTTTTCATTCCCAGAACACTGACATTTACTTGGCTGTGCATATTGGCTTGCTCTATTGACCTTTCTACTTTAAGTGATTTACTCTATTCCTAAAAATCCAGTCAGCCTAGGCGAACAAGAATGGGCATAATCTTAGCAACAGGGAGTGTTGAGTGGGTTACTTTTTTTTTTTTTTCTTGAGAGATATAAGCTCATTGAATCAAATTAGGGTCATTACAAGGAAAATTTCAAGTTTTGAAATACTATAAACAGGTCTCTAGACCTGTGAGTATAACCTCACTTAAATATGCACATTTTACTATATTCTAGGATTTTTTTATTGCTTGTGAATAAAGAAACAACACCATTTGCTTCTGTACCAAATAAAGGAAAAGCTGTTTAATAACATTTACCATCTGTGGGATATGATGCTAATACAGCCTGAAATACTGTGATTTCAACAATCTTTTTACCTTGATTAATTTTGTTTTTGAAAATATTGGCTAAGGTCAGTGTTCATGGTGGTTCATTAAGGATATTTAAGATCAAAAAAGTTATTTGGTGGTATAATAACCTTCTTAAGCAAGGTTTAATCATCGAGATCAGAGTAGGGTGCTGACATATCCCTAGCTTGGGAAAGATTGTTACAAATTACTGAAACTGCCTTTCTCTTTTTTGATTATGTTTAGAGCCTGGGAAGGTAATATTTCTCTCTCTTCTTGTTCACAACAATCTAATAAACACACTAGTAATTAATGGCTAGACGACCTCAGAAGCATTATGATATCATAAAAAGTGAAAGGGCAGTGTATTAGACTGTAATAAATTCTCAGTTATCTACACATTTTTAATTTAGAACTGAATGCAATAGAGTGAGACATAATTTGGAAGTTTACTGTGAGGAAAAGAGTCATTTGCTAAATGAGATGAGAGGATTAACAAAATGTTTAGAAGAAAGAAAATACATGTAGTTACACTCTTTTGAGTAAGTACTTAAAAATAAAAAGTGAGGAATCTCCAGATTCACTATTATCACAACAACACCACACTAAACAATGTCAGGAAGATATTCTGTTAACTCTGCACACTTATTAGGCATTTTAAATATAGTTTTCTCATTTCAATTTGGGAATTTAGCTATATGATGACATTACAATCATATATTCATTTTTATTGCAATGTAAAGAAATATTGGTTCACATGTTAAAGAATAGCTACCTATAAATATGTTGTGTATATAGTTGCAAAACAATATACCATGATAGATTGAGAAAGAAGTTGTTTTTTGTATTTTTTTTAAATACAAGTTGGGAGACTTCCCTTCTATATTAACTTTTTTCTTATGGTAGCTCTGTCTGCAAATAGGATGACCACAATTTTCTTTAGTTTTTATTCACTTGCAGTTTTAAATGTATTTTAAATAAACGTAAAATCATATGTTAATCCATTTTTTCTTTTTTATTATGAATAAAGAAGTCACATTTTCTATTTGTGTATATCCTTATTCAAGGTCCTTTCCCCTTCCACTACATCAGGTCACTCTCTACTCCCTATGAGACAATACTGCAAGCTGTAAAAATTCATGTAATTTTAATAACAGATAGAAACCATTATTTGGGGAAGAACATCTTAAAATATAGAAGTGAACAGTATGTTTATAAACTGTCAAATAGTTTCTCATTGTTGGTAAATAGGATGCAAAATATATAATTAAAGGCAGCATTGAACAATGGAGAGTAACATAGGCATTTTTTTGATTCCCATACTTAGGAGTTTTAAATTAATCAGAAGTAAAACAATAAAAGCAATATATATTTAAGTATGTGGTTTTGGAACCAAATGTAGATGGACCTTTAAAATGGCCCCATACAATAAAATTAAAAAATAAAATAATGACCCCAAATAAGGAACAGTTTTAGGTAGTAGAATCCAGTAAGGGGCAGAAAGGTAACAAGAACATTTGGGCTTCTCTTTACTTCAAGAAGTTTGAGACTACACAAATAAGTCCTTATTATGAATCTATCTCTCAAAATAGTAGATTTGAATTTCATGTTTCCTGACATATAGGAACATGAACAAGAATTTTTCTGGGTAGACAGACAGAGCTAAAAATATACGGCTGCTTTACTAAAGATTATCACTTAGACCTTAGAAGCATGTGGAACTGGAGGCTAGAAATGAGGACCAACTGAAAAGTATGATACAATGAAAAGTTCAAAAAGAAGAGTCTAAGTGAGGGGCCTGAAAAGGAATCCCAGGGATAAACGTACAGATAGAAAACACAAAATTTATAATCAATTTTTGAGCTTACATTTATGTGCATTTTGTTTTTTCTGTTTTTTAGAAAAAGAACATGAATGTGAGTAGAGACAGAATGGGATCTGAGAGCAGTTAAAAGAGAAGAAGGAATATGATAAAGAGATATTGAATAAAAACTATTAAAATAATAAAAGTTAATGAAAAACTTGTCAATTCTAATATGTGACTGAAATATTTCTGAAGCCAAACTAACAGAATATACATATACCAATCTGTAGATGTCACAGATCTTAATTAAATGAGGATTTAGACATTTTAGATAAACATAAAGATATTGATATTATTTAAAAGTCCAGCTTTAGAGCACAAAATGAGAAAGTCAAAGTGTTATGGAGCAGAGACAGTGTAAATGTTTGTACCATAAACAGCATGAGAAGTAGACATTTTCCCTTTAAAACTAAGATGGGAAAAATGCAATATTTAAAACTATAGTGAAAAAAATCTAATTCAGAAGAGAAGTAAAACTGAAAACCAGAGAGTTTGAAAGATTAAATATTCATTTCATGAACATGAACCCAACAAAAATACCAGGACTTGGCTTGAGACGTGCAAATATAAATAGTATCTAAGAAAGATAAATGGTGTCATATTTCTTAGAAGGAAAAATAAAGGCTATTATTACTGAAAGTGCCATGTTTTAAGGTGCTAACAAAACGAATCAGAGGAATTCACAAGAGTGGTCTGAACTTTTCTTCACTGTAGTCAGAGATGAACTAGTGGATAAGCAGAACAAGTTAGGAATGATTAGAAACTACTCAGAGGAATAAACAACAGAATTCACCAAAAATAAGAGAAATTTGACAAAAATTATATAGTGCAATGCTGATAGTGAATCACACTTCTTCATTGTGATTTTGTTGTTGTTGTTTTATGGATGTCAGTGTATAAGTATGAGAAAAGTGATAATCCAAAGAATAAAAATATTAACTCCAATACTAACAAATAAAGGTAAACAATGTTTTCTCAATGTGATGTCTTAGCTATCTCTATGTGCGTGCGTGTGCGTGCGTGTGCGTGTGTACATGTGTGTGTGTGCGTGCATGCATGTGTGTGTGTGTGTGTAAAGGGTATTGCAAATAAGTCAAAATCCTGGCAAGAAAGGTTTGGTATACCATTCAGATATGGTCATTCAAGAGAATGCAGTAAATTGTTGACCTCCAAAGACAGACGGGAAAGAGAAACCACCGATAATTAGTAAAAGATCTAGGGCTACTCAATTTGGGATTGATGAGAAGCCCTACTGAGAAATGGATTTTTGTGAAATTTACAAAGACCTGTAGCTTCAGTAAAGACTACACAGTATAATACAGCTTTTAGGGAGTCAGTTAAATCTTGTCAATGTATTTCATCTGATGGGGTAAAGATAAAGATACAAATGTCTTGTGGGTCCCTGTTGGTCTCTTCTTCTATTTCTCTACTAGAGGTGTCTCTTGTTGATAGAAAAAAAAAACAACAAAAACAAAAACACTTCAAAGGGAAAAAGAGACTGGCAATTCACAGACAACAGATCCTCCAAGGCGAGGTCAGAAGGACCAATACACATAGAGCATTTCAGAAGCATGAAAGAAGTAGATGGTTGGATTTTGCTCCTGTCTTAATTGATTCAAATGGTAGGAAAAAGAGAACTTTTCAGAGGTGAGAGAAGCAAATTTAGGATACTTTGAGACAGATATGGAGGCTATAGCTCAACATTGTCCAAGAGACAAGTACTCCATTTTCTCTATATAAGAGTAACATTTTTTTCTTCTTCAGTCACAAAGATCTGAGAGTACCAACCTCCTGCTACGCCAAAAATCTCTAACCTGGACAAGATGAATACTTTATGAGCTATTTGAAAGATAAAGTATGAAAATTTTGGTGTAATTTTTTTCAAGCAGCAATAAAACAAGACTTCTAGTTTTGTTGAGTATGTATTTTTAAATAATTTACTAATTTTTCTTATAGTAAAATTAATGAGTTTTTTCTCTTTCAAAACCATTTTTATGTCTAGTTTAACTCATACAATCAAAGACAGTTTAACAGAAAGTAACTCTGGTAGTGTGGAACTCTAAAAAAGAAAAATAAGGAAGGCTGAAGATGACATGATAATTACTGAAACAAACTTTCAATCAAAATGCTCTGGATGTTCTTTTGGCAGGTGCTTATTGATGTAAATTGAATGGAAGATGAAGTAAGCAGATTGCCATTTAAATCTTAATTAAATTAAGACTTTCACATCAGTCCAATCTTTCCAAGTTCTCAATAAACAGGGGACAAGACTGAGAAAAAGAGGGAAAAAATTAGATGCAGCTTAGCATATTTGTAATTTATCATCTCCAGCCCAAATGAGAAGATGAAGAAAAGGAGATAAAGATAAATTCCCTGAAGTTTCTCCAGTGGCATCTATGAAATTGCATCAATTATATTTGTCTATCACCATCAATTGCTATATTCCCCACGATGACATAGTCTCACAGTGTTTGGAGCACTCATGTTACATTCCTATCATAATTGCAAAGCAAACTTGCTTAGAAAGTACTATTGGACTTAGTGTATGTTTGGGACAGAAACCCTGCTTTGAAGTCTGCTGTAAATTATGGTGCACATGTCATAATTATAGTTTGTTTAATCAGATTTTCTAATCCTATTCCAAAGACAGAGAAACAAACTGGTTTTATGGTGGCCTTACACAAAATCTCTTGAAGGCTGTCCAATCTGATGATTCTATCATTGACTTCAAGTAGCTTTTGAAGCTGTCTGTGGTAATCTCTAATATCAAAAATATAAATTACTTTTGCTTATTAAAAATATAGAGAGCATCATTTTAAACACTGCTCTATGTTAAATACCAGTGTTACTGAGATAAAACGTGCTGTGTCTTCCTGTCAAGGAGTTTATATTCTGCTATTAGAAGCAGTTATGTAAATAAATAAATGTCACACAGTATACCACATGCTGTAATTCCAGCAGAGTTCAAAGCACTCCAGGAGGGAAACAAAGCAGGCAATGGCTGCCTCTATCTAGTAATACCATATTAAATAAGAAGACACAAATTGAGTCCTGCAGAATATGAACCAAGTGTCTTTTGTTTGTCTCTGCTTAACTCCAAGCTTATGTTGGATTTTCTTCTTTCCTTTGTACACTGATAAAAATTCTCCTCAAAAAGTTTAACTAAATAGGTCAGAAAATACTACCAAACCATTCTTTGTATATAAATCATCTCACCTAGGAACAGAAATATACATGACAGAAAATGAATGCACCTTGAAAAATGTTCAAGTGGATATTGATGTTATTAATTGTAATTATAAATATAAGATTAAGCTGATTGTGTTGAAAATCTATTAAAGACACCAGATTCAGAAACCTATGTATCTAAAGCCTGAAAATGTATATAAAAGTATAAAAGAGAAAAAAAACACATTTTTGACACTTTGTCCAGGGAGATAACAGACATGTAAATAATGTCCACACGCAAAATGGTCTCTTAAGATAATCATGTGCAGGTACAAAAGAGCCATGCTCTGATGATGGGGAGAGTGGATTCTGGAAAGTGAACCTCCAAAGCTTCTTCTAGAGATGAGAATTTTTCTTCATATACTTTGAATTATTTCCTGATCTATAGCAGCAGGATAGCCTTGACAAGTGTTGTTATGGTCTTTGTATGTCCAGAATCAACTGTGAAAAGGTCCATATTCATCAGCAAAGTTTCCATTGCCTTCTTTGCAATCTGTAGTACATACAATCTTAAAAGTCCAGTACTGGAATTAACATGGCCTTGACCACCTTGTCCTTTGTTATTTCATGAAGCCATGGTGCCCAACCATGCTGGTGAATGTCAACTATTTGAGAAAAGGAAATGAAGAGGGAGATGGAATGTTAGTTATGTATAATTTGAAGATTTTCTTCATAGAGACCTCCATTAAACTAGAAGAACTGATAGGATTGCATCTATTAAGAGATGGCATGAAGTGAAACTTAAACCAGTGAGGACACTGGTACTTACCAGTCATCTTGAAGTTATCATGAAGCTTCATGATAACTTCATAAGCTATCATGTTTAAGTTTTTATTTTTTCTCAATTTATTAGTATCTGGAAAATATGCAGAGTCCTGTTCTTAGACAACCAGATTTATCAGTCTAAGCAATGGGATCTGTATGACATCATGAGATCTTAATAGCAAAATGAGTCCAATTGGCTAATTAAGGAACTTTTTTATTTTTATTATGAGTAAAGTAATATTTTTTTATCCATGTACACCCTTGTTCAAACTCCCTTCCCCCTCCCACCCCTTCCAGTCACTCTTTCTTCTCCACTTTATCTCCTCCCCAGCAAGGGCAGGAGGTCTCAAGGTCATAAATTGGCTTAGTTCAGCATCCACTCCAGGCAGATCCAGTTTCCTCACCCTAACATCAAGACTTGGTCAGGTGTTCCTCTGGAGGGAGTGGGATCCAAGGTGCCAGTCCAAGGTATTTCAGATCCCAAGCTGTTCAGTGTTTGTGATTTGCAGCTTGGACATGCTTTGCTTTTTGCTTTTTTGTTTAAAGTTCATTAATGAATGAGTACATTAAAGCATGACAGAGAAGCATGCTTTATCTTAAAAAAAAATACAGAAAATAGAAAGTTCCTCATAGATGCTATATAGTCTCATCACATTTCTCATCAGTCTGGCAAATGGCACCAAACAAATGCTGTATAGATTAGAGTGTATTATCAGCATTTAACTTCAAGAAAATAGTTTACAAAGTGATTTTGATTTTAGACCCTGTAACTTCTAAAGAGCCATAAATTTCATTTGTATCTCTAAAGCTCTATAAAAATTATTCACTAAAATAAAACCTATCATTTGCCTTCTATCTTGATTTCACATTAGTGAGTATATTCTCTAGACTCAAAAGACATAATGGGTATATTTGTATTTTTTCTAAGGCAAAGCTCTATTGAGCAATGAAAGTATGGACATACATCCCAGCCTCTCTGCCTCTCTGTCTCTCTGTTGTAGTATGATGTTTCTAGCCTGGACTTATCCTGAGATCCAGACCAGCAGCTCCAAATCAACTGCCCTCAGATGCTTGGTCCCAAATAATCGAACAAATTCTTATATTCATTACATGTTATTTGGCTTGTGGCTCTCAAGCTTATTGCTAGCTACCTCTCACATCTTAATTCAATTTTATTATTCTATGTCTTGCCACTTGGCTCATGGATTACCTGGGTTTTTTTATATCTTCCTCTCACAGTGGCAGCTCACAACTTCTCTCTCTAACTCTGCACTTTTCCCCTTTATCTTTGCTCAAATATCCTGCCTGCTTCTAAAATGCCTTGTCATAGGACAAAATTACTTCATTTTTATCCAATAGTACTCGCGCCATACACAAAAACATACTATATCACTTCTCCTTTTCTGTCTAATAAAAAAGGTTTCAATTTTAACATAGCAAAATTACATGTAAAAATATTATTCTATATGCCATGAATTATCATTGGATAATAAAGAAACTGTTTTAGTCTATTGCAAGGCATCTTAGAAGAGGCAGAAAATGCAAGCATATATAAAGGAGAAGGAAGGTGGAGTCAGACAGAGACACTCTGAGCTGCCACTGAGAGAGGAAGATGTAAAAGTACAGGAAAACCACAAGCCACATGGCAAAATATAGATTAATAGAAAGGGGTTAAGATGAAAGAGCTAACTAATAATTAGCCTGAGCCATAAGATGAGCAGTTTGCAACTAATATAAGCTGCCTGAGTCATTTTGGGAGACTAAGTAGCTGTAGCTGGTTCCATACCTTGGGGCTAGTCAAGTCAGAAATGAATTACTACCTTCTGTCTCTGTCTGTCTGTCACTGTCTCTCTGTCTTGCCCCCCCCTCTCTCTCTCTGTGTGTGTGTGTGTGTGTGTGTGTGTAATAAAGACAGTGAGTAGAATATTTTCAATTATCTATAATAAAAATTACAATTATGTGGGATAGAAACTGTATTCCATTACTAAGCATTATATCTTGGACCAGGTTTACCACTACTTGACTGGAGCAAAGAGCAACTTCTCAGTGGCCACACCACTGGAGAAAAAGATTTTCACAAGATTTGCGTTAGTAATAATTTCAGTCACACATAATTGTCAGTTGACCTTACGAAGCACTCACTACCTACTGGGTAAGAGAAAAATTAGCCTTGACTCTGTTTAGTCAGTAACATAGGGAAGTGTTTGCTTCTCTCCCATAATACTGCTTATACTAACTAATAAATCACCATTAGACTCTTTTTTACTCCTCATTAGATGGTGAAATCAACAGATTTTAATTGCTTAAATAAGCTATGTAATTGTTTCCTTGTTCCCGTCAAGAAGATTTAAATACAGAAGAAAAGAGAAACTCTGCAGATATTCTCTAATTATTGCTATATCTTTTCTGGAAATTACACTTACTTGCTTTTTTGCAGTTCTATGAAGTAGTCCCTCATGCCTCCTTAAAGCCCCAAAATAAAAGTTAGTGTCTTGCCTGAACAGAACCCTATGGATGACTGACTATAAAGCAAAGGGAATTCTCCACTTATCTCCATCCTCAAGCCTTATGCCTGAAGGCTTTTGTTTGAACCCTGGGACCAGATGGTAGGAAGAGAATATGAATATTCACAAGATGTCTTCAGATCTCCACTTGTCAATTGCACCTCATGTATACACAAACAGAAACACAATGAATAAATAGACAATAGATAAACAAATAATAAATAGATTGACAGATAAACATTATTTTACAAGGAATTCATCCTTTGGGGAACCTGAAGAATCTCAACCAAAGATAGAAGTAGCAGGGCTTGAGCAAATTTCACTATCTAGGCTGAAAAGAGTCACTTGAACAAAAATGTCAGAAGATTATCATTTGCTAGAGTACCATGGATGGCTTAATGCTCTTCCATCACAACTGTAATTCTTAATCATGTTTCCAATTGTCACCATGATCCATAAATTATGTAATTTGTCCTAACTTTGAGCAATATTTTGTAGTAACTGGTACTGCACTTTCTGGGGCACATATTATATTTCAAAATGTTGATAGAAGTCTGCTTCTTGATGTCTGGAGTCATTGGTCTCTTTTTCATATTAGACAATAAATGACTATCAAATCCCGCAGATCAATAGGTACCACATTTAATAGATTGCATGGAATATCACCTCAACTGTGAAGGTTCCAACTTCAAGGGAAGAAAAGAAACTCTGATGAGCCTTGCATTTGGACTTATTGCTGAATGAAACTGTAGGTTGAGGTGATTGTTGGGATCGCAACAATTATATAATTTATTGAAGTTCTATTAGTAACTGTGATACTAGATATTCCCTGATGCTATTACATGTCACAGGGCAAACTTGAAAGCCTTTTATCAGAGGTCACCAGTAATCAATGCAATTAATTATACAATTGCAACAGTGGATTTATATGATTGTTGAATGAAGAAAAGTTGATGAAGGTGTAACTTTTAATATATTTAAAGTGGCTTTTAGCTTCATGAGAAATTACATACTCTGTGCAACCTCAAACACACATATTCCATTTGCCAGTAAATAGATAAAGGGAATCTGGTAGGTGAAGCATTGCACAGCACTAAGGTCATATTTATATAAAGTTCTCTGTATCTAAGGGGCTGTTGAGATGATTCCATGAGTAAATGCATCTGCCACAAAAGCTAATGATTTAAGCTCAATATCCAGGACCCACCTGGCAAAGGGAGAGAAACAACTGCTACTATTTGTCCTCTGGTCTCCACATGCCTGAGCATGGTAAGTGTTTTCTACCTTTAAAGTAGAAGATTTTACTAGTAGTAAATAGTTTTTCTACCTTTAATTGGTCAACTACTCTCCCCTCCTTTAAACTGATCTACACCAATACTACTTTGCAATCCATGTGAATATTTTGCCCTCAACAGACAATAGAAAAAGGCAATGATATCTTTGTAGTAAAGCTTCCAAGATATAACACTGTATTATAGACAATTGGTAAGGATTTTGACTGACTGAATGGCTATTCCCATGATCAAGAAGACTCTGATTTAATAGTCAATGAAATAAATCTGAGATTCTTGGCAGTGAAACATTAGGATTCATTGCCAAGTCTTCCTTTATTGTTTTGTTCACCAATGTGTCAAGTATCTGTACTTAAGGTCTGAATTGAGCTTAGTACTGCCTACTTATACACTCTGAAATGGTTACAAGAACAATTTGCTTTATTTGTTTTTAAAGACAGAAAAATATATTTTAACAGTAATAAAGTAAATGACCCAATCAGAACTGGAAAAAAAAAAGACTAAGCAGAAGATACCTCAACCAAGAAGTGCCAGAGATAACATATAAGCATAGGAACAGATGGATAACTGAATTTTCTGTTGGAAAATTGCAAGCAGAAACAGTGATGAGAAATACCTCTGCAAGTACTAGTGTCACTCAGTAAAATGCAATGGTAACAACATGAGAAAGTGAAGAAAGGAGAAGTCCCTTTGACTGTCAATGAGAATGCAAAATGGTGCATCAATTTTGGAAAACTAAATTTTTCAAAGGTAAATATAAACTCAATAATCCAAAAACCACAGGTCTCCATATATATTCATTTAGGCAAAAATCTTACTTCTACAAGACTTGGAGCCAAACAATATTTTTTTTTCATAATTATCCCAAAGTAGAAACAAATGGGAATTCCTTCCAATTACCCAATGTGAATAGATTTTAAAAATGTATTCATTCACATAATTAAACAACAGTCAGCAATTACATTTATAATTAAACCATAGAAAACCTAGATTAACTAAAATTAAAATTACTAAGATAAATAAGCACTTTTTAAGTATTCAAACTATGGAATTTTGGAAAAGAAAAAAATATGTAAACAGGTTTAGGTTAGTCATTGCTAGGGATCTGGGGAAAGTAAGAAGTAGAGGTAAAATGCAGGTTGTTTTTAGGATGCAAATTTTTCAGTATCCTAAGCAAATGGCTGGTTTATGAGATTAGGCTGTCAAAACTTATGGAAATATACCAAAGAAAACAAAAACTGTAATATATGCAAATTTTAAGCAGGATGACTGAGACCAAAAGAAGGAATATAGATTGTTGAAAATCTAGCTGGATTTAATATATAAAACAATGTATTCAAGAGCCAGGGTGGTAGAGGGGCATCCAAGTAAATGTGATGGGTAGTAGGAACCTGAACATAAATAAGGGGACAATATGAAATGATGGTGTTGTAAAGGATGAGAGTTGGAGACGGCACAATGTACTCCTCTTTGGCTTAATATTGATAAACATGAGTACACATAGAATTGTTTATTATTGCTACATGGGTTGATAGAAACACATAAATGTTGAGCTCAATAGAAATGACACACAAAGTAGCATCAAGCATCCATAGTAGTCAGTTACTGGTCCTAATTCTAACTTTTATAAAATGAATTAGAGTGAAATTGGAGTAAGGTCTTATTCTAACACTGAAATTAGATGAGAGATCCCTAAATATCTTGGAATAACAAAAGGAAAATAAGGAAAAAAGTTAATGGTTCTAAGTGTCCATTTTAAAATGCCTAAAGGTAGATATATTAAAAGCAAATGAACTAATTTGATTCACAGTTCTAGATGTTAGAATGGGTAAATGAGCATGTTCATTGAGAGATTCTGCTGTGTGTCAGGAAAATAGGAAGGAAAACAGTTGTTGTCAGGGATTGAGTATGTGACCTGGCTTCATTTCATAACACCCTGCCTCCCTAAAAACCAAGTATGTCTGATGAGAGCTATGTTCATCTCTTTTGAAACAGAGGATACTTTTCTCCTTAGTATGTTCCATATCTCAACCACACACACATCAGCTCCTGAAGGGGGTATTTTATCTAAAAATAACAAAAAGGTTTTACACTAAAAATATGGATACACACACACACACACACACAGAGAGAGAGAGAGAGAGAGAGAGAGAGAGAATCAAGATTAAGCATTGTAGCGGGAAATCAGGAACTATATATGTGAATGATCGAGCAGGGCGTGGTTAACTGAAAAGGATTCCGGAAGTAGACCTTCGAGGGAGGGGACCAGGACAGGAAGCTGTCATTCTCTCGCGAGAGTTCCCCGACCGAGTGTGCAGTTCGCTCCAGCTGTCCCGGAGTTTGGACGTACGGCGTGGGGATGAAGAATCTTCCTTAGAAAGGCTCCAGCGCGCTGCAACCTCATCCTGTCATCTCCTCCTAAAACCGGCTCTGTTTTGTAAGCTATTTTCTCCAAATAAACCCTGTTTAAAACATATCTCAGGGCGGGTTTTTACCGTGATAAAGCATTATTATAGGAAAATGGGAACTTCTGGAATATTTTATTAATGTTTCTTATTTCTGTTGCTCTTGTTGCTCTAAAACTGTTCAAAACAAAATTTATTTTAAATGTTAATTTCTATGACTAGAAATATGCAATTATATATAGGCTCTTATTCAAATTCCAAAGCTGGACTTTATTCTCACTATATAGATAGATTAACATATAATGGAAAATAATAAAGTTTTTCAAGAAATACTAATTACTTTGTTCATGCATGGGTTTGAGGGTTTGGGGTTCTCATTGTTTTGACGTAATTGTTAAATTTTGGTTTGGTTTGGTTTGTTTTTTCTAAGACTAAGTCTCACTATACAGGTCTAGTTTTCCTAAAACTTACTATGTAAACCAGCCTGGCCTTCAACACACAAAGATCTTCCTGCCTCTGCCCATAAATAAATGCTAGAATTAAAAGCATTGGCCACCATGCTTGGTTTTATCTAAATATCTTAAGAAAAAATATGGTGATTAGAAATAAATCAATTCTGAAAACAGAAACTATTAAAATTACCCTATAAATTATCTGTAACTTAGCAGACAAAATATTTAATAGCTCTTCCTCTGCAAATATAGACACTGCTTTTAATTTATTTATAATATCCTATTTTCATTTTCAATTATTTATTTATCTGTTCTCAGTGAACAACAGTTGACTTCTGTCTTAGTCACTGTTATATTACTGTAAAGAAACACCATAACCAAGGCAACTCGTAAAATAAAACATTTAATTGAGGACTTGCTTACAGTTTCAGAGGCTTAGTTCATTATCATCATGGTGGTAGAACATGGTAGCATGTAGGAAGGCATGGTACTGTAGAAATAGTTGAGAACTCACATCTGATCCAAAAGTTGCAGCTGAAGAGAGAGTGGGACTGGTCCTGCAGTGGGCTTCTGAAGCCTCAAAGTTGACCCCCAGTGACTTATCCTCTCCATCAAAGCTACACCTGCTAATCCTTCTTAAATAGTTCCACCAACAGTGGGAACCAAACATTCAAATACATGAGCCTATGGGAGCAATTTTTATTCCAACTACTACAGCATCTCTGCATTATCATCTTCTTAACTTTACTTGTGTATTTCATCACTGTATGAACATAAAACTGCCATTGTAAAGACCTCATAAACTTAACCTTTATCTTTTTCTGTGTGTTTGCATAGCCAAAGGTTGACATAAAGTTTCCTACCCTATGATTTTCTATTTTTTTTTTTTTAGATGCAAGGTTTCTAACTGAAATGGAAACTTGCTGACTGTTGACTAGCTGCTCAGTAAGACCTAGGGATCCACCTGTTTTATTGCCCAGATGACAACCATGGTCTTGCCTGACTTTTTAATGCCTTCTGCTTGTCTGTCAGGCACCTAACCAGCTGAACCATCATTGCTTCCTCCAACTGGAGCATATTTTGATGCTGCCTTTTAGTCTAGTGATAAGCATTTATAAGAGCACACATTTATTTCTTTAACTACAATATTTTAAAATGTATAATTTCAAATTCAGGAGCTTGTGACATGAATTTGCATAGCAATAGGATCAATATTCATCCAAACCTGCCTTTTTTAAAAAAAAAGTCTCACTTCTGAAGTATTGATCAAGAGAACTGTCACTTTTTTTTGCACCTGACTGCTGCTTTTTACTTCAGTAAGAGCTACATTTACTTCAACAGATTATGAGCATGAATTGATGGATTCTTTTTTCCAAAGCTAATATCAGAGTTTGAGAAGAGAGTGATTAGTTCTGAGATTCTTTTCATATATGTAATGATCACATAAGAGAGCTTCTCTAATATAGATTGAGTCTTTATTTTTCCAACACTTTATAATTTCTTTTTAAATTGGCCTTACTATTTAGAAAATGAGTTTTACACTCATTTCTTTGGAGACTAATGTAAACTACATTTTCATATTTATTGTGTCACACCATTTCCTAGGAATTATATTTGGAAGTCAGCCAGGTGCATGGTGGGGGAAGCGTCAAGGCAGATGACCTGGGCTTGCATGCTGCCACGGCCTGTTGGTCATGTGTGACTCCAAGCTTCTGTAGCAGGGCAAGAAGAAAAGCATGACATCATGGCAGTGATCTAAACACAAAATGATGTGCATTCCAGAGCATGCCCAGTGCCTGTTACATGGTAAGCATGTTGTTTTATTTCCATATTGAATTTGGGAGAACTCTGATCTTGGTAGGTAAGGAATATTACAGAGGTTAATGACAAAAAAGAAAAGTCATTGTGTCTGAAAAGTGAGTATGAGTCTAAAAGTAAAATTGAAATTCTAGACCTCATATGAGCACAATTAAGTTTCTTTATATGTGTATATTTAGAACCTGAGAAAGGCTGGGGGAAGAAGATAAGGATTTTATATTTTCCAGTGCCTTTGTTAAAATATTTTAAGTATTATGAGATGTTTTTCTGATTATCTAGCAAATCACTAGAAAAAAAGAAATTTCAAGACACAAACCAGGAAATGATATCAATAATACAAGTAAGTTTTGATGGGTTACCCACACACACAAAAAATACTACCAAATTGTTTTTTAAATCCTAGTGGCAAATAATTAAAGATAAACTTTAGAATAATCGCCAAAGGTGCTTAACACATCTGTAGTCAAGGATATGATAAGTACAACCAAATTCAGTAGCTCTGCCCACCTGCAAAAATGGCTGAAATTGACAAAACAAAAACATCAAATGTTGGCAGGGATCTAGAAACTGACATTACAGGGAACTGACATTCTCACATAGATCTAGAGCAACCCTAACCCTTATGTAAGAGATAAATGATATTTCCCCTGGCAAACATACACTATGATTAAATCGATACAAAGTCTATCTCCTAGCAGTTCTCAGCTGAGGTCTGTATGCACAAAGAACTAAGTGTGTGTGTATTCATGACAATTTATACAAAAATACTCAGACATATCTATAATAAGAAGAACTAGAAGTAAACCAGATAATTATCTCCAAGAAAATGGAAAGGACCTTGTGCTATATTTATAAATAAGATGCTTCTATGACAAAATGATCAAATATGACAGTCAAAGGCATGGAAAGAATTCCCAAACATCTTCCTAAGAAGACTGCTAACTTTGTACTTCTGTTTACATGAGCTTCATAGCAACAAAAAGAACAATCATCACTGGTGCATTGCAGTTACTGGGAGAGAAGCTAAAGAAATCCTTTGCTGTGATGGGAACAATATCTCTCTTTTGTGGTTATTTGATACACATTTTTAACAGAATTTATGAAACTAACTTTGAAATTTGTGCAATATACAACATATAAATAATACCTTAATTTTTAATTTAAAAAATAAAACTGAGAACAAAACATTCCTTATAATTTAAGACAAAGTAGCACTTAAACAAGCACTTTTGAATTTCAGACTGAGCCTACACTCTGGAACTGCAACCAAAGTGACAGGTTTACTCTCCAAAGGTAACCTAAGGTCTGCGGAAAAGACAATTTATGCCTTGTTGGGTCAAGGTCCACTTACTCTGAGACCATGTCTTACAGAGGCCAGGGCGACATTTTCTTGATGGACATGGTTTTTTGTATGTTCAGGTGTCAAGATCATATTCTATAGCCTTCTGTTTTCTTTCATGTGTCTTTCACCTTTAATAAATTTGACCTTTCCTTGATGTTGTTGGTGGTTCCCTACATGTCAAGTCTCTGCTAGAGGAAGAATACATCATAGAAAATGACAAAGAAAACAGTGTATTCTTGTATTGATCCTGAAAATTCTTGATTTTGGCTCTAAGTAGTGGTATGATAAATTGAGTATATTTATCATCTGTTTATTCCCTTTTGACTTTAATTCAGATTATATGTGAGATACTTAATTGGCATCACTTCTTCAATCTTTGAAACAAACTTTTCCCCTTCCACTCCCTTTAGAGAAAACTGAGAATGGACCCTATCTAAATCCAACTTTTAGTCATTTAGTCAATTCTTTCTGCATTAGAGCTGATATAGAAAAATGGCTGACCATGACCAATTGTATTATTTCTGCCCATGTTTTTCACTCATAGTCCTATCATGTACTTTAAATCATCCTATTTATAATTAGATAAAGAATAAAAGATTAAATTTTTAGAAATGAACTTTGTTTTTTAGCATATGGTTGCCTTTGGTGATTATGATGTACTAGAGTCACCAAGTGCCCAACTACCAAATTGAGGTTGGATTTTCATCGGATCTAGCCCTGTGCACTTCTCTCGGTTCTCCATGTGACGTGGTCTAAAATCAGAAATACTCCTTTGCATGCTTATCAGTGGAATTCTGAAATCCTGAGTATAATTCTCATACATACTTACGTCTTTGAAATGTTACTTTGCATGTTGTACTTTTGTTAAGACATACCTAAGGGTCGACTCATAGAAAAACTATGTGACACCATTTGTTAGCCAAACCATAACCCTATATTGAATTATGCACACCAAATTAGAAACAAATCACATAAAACATATTTGATGGGTTTATTCAACACAAAAGAAACAGTTGTAGTCCTCAAATGCATTCTAATTATATTTAGAAAACTCACAGTCAATCTATTGCTTCAGTTGCTCTAAATTCAGAATAACCAATATGAGCACAACATTATTCTTATTAGTAATATGTTTCAGAGAAGAAATACCTATAAGATTAAGAAGAATTTCTACTTTTTTCTAAGCACAAGATAAAACAGTTGTTATGAATGTCCTAGAAACTACATATCCTTGTTAAGTATACCCTCTGGCTTGGTATGGATAAAGAGTGTGCTCTTCTCTTCAAAGAGTGAGAGTTGATTATGAACACAGAGTATTTTCAGAAATTTCAGAAATGATGGGCCTGGAAAAAAAATCAAGAGATGCTGCCACTTGCCATCTAACAACAGATACGGTCATATGCACTTGTAATCCCAGTATACAAGAGACTGAAGCAGGAAGGAAGATTACTACAAGTCCAAGGTCAACCTGAACTACATGTAAGTTTAATGCTAGCCTAAGCTAAGTGGTGAGACCCTGTTTCATAATCAACAACAACAATAATAAAATAAACCAATGAAAAGTGGGAAATGAATTGTATACTTAACCCTAGGATCCAGTAGACACAGGTGGCAATACAATGGGTACCAGAAAATCATTTGCCATTCAACTTCCATAATTCCTCAAATGACTAATAGCCCTCACCATTGCCTTGATTCCCTTATCATGCATGCAGACTTAGCATTTGGTCTCAGAAATCCCCAGTATTCCCACCCCTTCCAGGAAGACATGGTTATTCTAGCTAATTAATGGCTCTGGATCCTTTGAATGTCAAGATAATGGGCAGACACACTTGTGAAGATACAAAAAGGTATTTCTTCAGGAATAATTTTTAAAAGGCATTTCTTGAGCTTGGGTATAGTGTCACGCAACTCATCAAAGAATAACTCTACATGTGTCCTCACATGTCCCACAATGGAGGGATGGATTTATCTGCACATAAATGTGTCTGTTTCTCCAAGCTTTATTTATTTATTCTACCATAGTATATCAAGGAAATTCTATATCTCAGATTCATCTGCAATGGATCAACATTAACTCCAAGTTACTATCAACTATATGAGCAATGGATAAAAGCCTTTCTTAGCTTTCCAAGTTAGTATAAAGAATTTGGAATCTCTTCTACATGTGTGCATGTTGGCAGATTTGATGGTTACTATATACTCAAGTTCTCTAGAGGAGCTTAACCAATAAAAGAATGTATGTTACAGGGGATTATTAAATTGTCATGTATGCTGTAGACTTGACAGTCAAACAATGGGTATCTTCATACTGAAGAGGCAGCAACTTCTCAGTTCACAAGGTTACTTGCCTCAGTAATCACCATCTTTTATTTATAGCCTGGAGGAAGTCTAGATAGCCACTGTTCTTCACTATACTGGAAGGCTGAACATTCTGGGTTGCACTGTCAACAAATATGATATCAGTGGCTATTCTAGAAAAGATGGAATAGATGTATTCACAAGCAACAGGTGCAGACAAGCAGAGAAAAAGCAAAAGCTTTTCCCTTGGACCTCCTTAGGTCTGAGCCACTCTCTTTGGGAATCACCTTCCCCCTCAGTTAATCCTTCCAAAAAAGCCTCTCATTTGATAGCCTAAAGTTTTATATCTTAGTTGATTTCAGATTTAATCATGTTGAAAACTCAGCTCAACTATCACACTTGTACTTTATTTTTATATACATATATCCTAAAATAATTTTTCTTTATATATTTTATATGTCATACTGAGAATTAAACTAAGCATTGAAAGCTTAGCTTGTTTGTTTGTTTTCAGATGGCATCTTACTATTTAGCTCATTATCTTGAACTCACTATATAAGCAATGCTGGCCTTGAACTCACAATCTTCCTGTCTTTACTTCCAGAATACTGGAATTACGGACATGATCCACACATCCAGGCCATATATTCAAATTTCTACTGATGTAAATGAACTGCAGTCTCTAGTTTTTTAAGTACATGAATCTAATTATTCACAAATAACTCTTCATGTGCATCTTCCTTAGTTATATTGGAACTGATTCTAGTCTGAATCTGGAGGCCATGACAGATATTTTTAAAATAAACATCCCCTTGAGTTGCTAAAATTCTTTTCCAGAAGGAGATATAGATGATGTCCTAAGCTCCCAATGCAAACTAATACATGATTCCTCCAAAGTTCACTCTGGGGAAGCAATGAGTTTGTTTGTTTCCTTAGAAAGCATGGGTGAGGGGTTACATACAGGATGTGGCTGCTTTCCCCCCACAGGCAAGAGGCTGCTCCTAGAAACCGTTTACCCAGCAAGGCTGAGGGTTTTCGTACAGCTGCATAGCTTACAGATTGAGGTTTCTGTGCTGTTCTTCCCTGTCCTATATACCCTATCCAGGCTTCCTGGCTACTAGTAATTAAGGCAGAGTTGTCTATAGCAGGTAGTAAGAAGCAGCTGCACACTACAGTGAGAGTGTAAAATCCTCTTCACCCTTTCAAGCGGTGTAAACAGTGAACAAGTACATCTGGTGTGAACCTTTTACAAGAAAGCATAGCTGACCTCCCCAAGATGGCAGTCATCTCAGAGGACAGCCACTCACAACACCTTGTAATATAAGGCCATTGTGGCATTTGCTAGGAAAAGCAGATGCAGACATCTTCAGAAAGTGGCTTTGAAGAAGTCTTGTCCAGTAAGGTAGGCAAAATTATTTGCAGGCAGGTCAAGATACTCAGATTCAAATCTACTTACATTCTTTTGTGTCATTAATCAGAAGCCAGTGTTTGTATCAGTAGCCTGAAAGTCACATAAACATGATGAACATGAGAAATCATCTATTATAATCATCGTCATAGAATTTCCTTTCCTGGGTATTCTCACTGTGTTAAAGGTCTTCATTTCATTCCTTCACTTCCCAGTGTAATATCAAGAAATCCATGTATCTATGTATCAGTGTTCTTAGAAACTGTTATTTTGTTTACCAACTCCTTCTTTTAAGCATGTGACTTTGAAAAAATACATATTTTAAAAAGAAAGTTAAATCATTTTTTAAAGACTGTTTTCAATCATATTAGTGCAAATTTAAATTCAAGTTATTTGTTTAAATGCTATTGATAATGGTTACAATCAGAGATTTGCTATCAAGAAGTAACTTTAGCTTTGAAGAGGCCCAAGGAAGTTCTTTGACTTGCTATAAATCTATGATATAAATATCATAGAAAGCTAAAAATACATGAAAACTGAAAATAAGTTGTTCATTAAAAGTATGCTATCATACTCTTCACCAGTGAAAACAAACAAATTGATATCTACTAAGTGGCCATCCCCAAAATATATACATTCAAGTATACATATGCAGATTAAGCAGGTTGTATTTATGTATTTAGAAGCCTTTGTGTGAACAGGATTGTTTTGGCAATCCTGATTTTTTTGTTTTTCCATATAAAGTTCAGCATTGTTCTTTTGAGGTCTGTGAAGTATTGTGTTGGGATTTTGATGGGGATTGCATTGAATCCATAGATTGCTTTTGGTAAGATTGCCATTTTTATTATGTTGATCCAACTAATCCAAAAGCTTGGGAGATCTTTCCATTTTCTGTTATCTTCTTCAATTTCTTTCTTCAGTGACTTAAATTTTTTGTCATGCAGATCTTTCACTTCCTTGGTTAGAGTTACCCCAAAATAGTTACTGTTTTTCGCAGCTACTATAAAGGGTAGTGTTTCCCAAATTTCTTTTTCAGCTCTTTTATCATTTGTGTATAGAAGGGATATTGATTTTTTTTTAGTTAACCTTTTATGCTGCCACAGAAGTTTATCAGCTGTAGAAGTTCCTTGGTAGAATTTTGATGGTCACTTATGTACACCATCATATATTACAAAAATAGTGATAGTTTGACTTCTTCCTTTCCAAATAGTATCCTCTTGATTTTCTTTTGCTGTCTTACTGCTCTAGCTAAAACTTCAAGGACTATATTGAGTAGATGTGGGGAGAGTGGACAGTCTTTTCTTCTTCCTGATTTTAGTGTTATCGGTTTGAGTTTCTCTTCATTTAGTTTGATGTTAGCGGTTGAATTATTGTATATTGCCTTTATTATGTTTAGGTATTTTGCCTGTATTCCTGATCTTTCCAAGACCTTTATCATGAAAATGTATTGAATTTTGTCAAAGGCTTTTTCAACATCTAATGATATAATTATGTAGTTTTTTCTTTCAAGTTGTTTATATGATGGATGATACTGACAGTATTTCATATATTAAACTATTGCCGTATCTCTGGGATGAAACCTACTCGATCATGGCTTTTTTGTTGCATCTTTGTGTGGTTTGGTTATCAGGGTGACTGTAGCTCCATAAAAAAAAGTGTTTGGCAATATTCCTTCTGTTTCTATTGTGTGGTATAATTTGAGGAGTATTGGTATTAATTATGTGCTGAAACCTTCTGGTCCTGGGATTTTTTTCTTGGGAGACTTCTAATAACTGTTTCTACTTTCTTAGTGGTTATAGGTCTATTTAGGTCATTTATGTGGTCTTGATTTAATTTTGGTAAGTGGTACTTGTCTAGAAAGTTCTCCACCTCTTATAGGTTTTCCAATTTGGTGGAGTACAGGTTTTTGAAGTATGACCTAATGATTCTCTGGATTTATTCAGTGTCTGATGTTATGTCTGCCTTTTTATTTCTGATTTTGTTAATTTTGATTCTCTCTCTCTGCCTTTTGATTAGTTTGGAAAAGGGTTTGTCTGTTTTTTGCTGATTTTCTCAAAGACTTCTTTGTTTCATTGATTCTTTGTATTGTTCTCTTTGTTTCACTTTTATTGATTTCAGCCTTGAATTTGATTATTTCCTGGAAGCTACTCATTCTGAGTGAATTTGCTTCTATTTGTTCTAGAGCTTTCAGCTATGCTGTTAAGTCTTTTGAGTGAGATTTCTCTTGCTATGAACTTTCCTCTTAGCACTGCTTTCATTGCATCCCATAAGTTTGGGTATATTGTGGATTCATTTTCACTGAATTCTAGGAAGTCTTAAATTTCTTTCTTTACTTCTTCCTTGACTCAGAGGTATTTCAATTGAAAGATGTTCAGTTTCCATGAGTTTATAGATTTTGTGTGGATTGTGTTATGAAGATGATAAAAAAGAAAGTGGAAAATAGCCTTGAACACACTGGCACAGGAGACCACTTTCTAAATATAACAGCAGTAACACAGACACTGAGAGCAGCAATTAATTAATGGAACCTCTGAAACTGGGAAGGTTCTATAAGGCAAAGAGCACAGTCAATAAGACAAAATGACAGCCTACGGAATGGGAAAAGATCTTCACCAACCCTATATCTGACAGAGGTCTGATCTCTAAAACATATAGAGAACTCAGGAAACTAGAGCCCAAAACCCCAAATAACTCCATTAAAAATGAGGTTCAGAGGTAAATAGGGAATTCTCAATAGAAGAATTTCAAATAGCAGAGAGATCCTTAAAGAATTGTTTAACATCTTTAGCCATCAGAGAAATGTAAATCAAAACAACCTGAGATACCATCTTAGTCAGAATGGCTAAGATAAAAAGCACAGATGACAGCCTATGTTGGAAGGGAACAAGAGTGACACTTCTCCATTGCTGGTGGGAATGTAAAGTTACACAGCCACTTTGGAAATCAGTATGGTGGTTTCTCAGAAAACCTGGAACCAATCTCTCCAAGGATCCCCCTCTATTTGGTATATACCCAAAGAATGCACATTCTTACTGTGTTCATAGCAGCATTATTTGTAATAACCAGATCCTGGAAACAACTTATATGTTCCTCAGTTGAAGAATGGATTTAAAAAATGTAGTACATTTACACAAAGGAGTACTAATCATCAGGGAATAAAAATGACATCCTGAAATTTGCAGGCAAGGCGATGGATCTGGAGATTACCATCCTGACTGAGGTAACAGAGACTCAAAAAAATAGACATGGTATGTACTCACTCATAAGTGGATTTTTAGACAGGAGAGTAAAGGATAAACAGGCTACAATTCCCAAACCCTGAACAGCTAGGTAACACGGTGACAGTTGAACGGCATGGGCAATTTATTGAGCCTCTTGCAGTCAGATCCAATTTTAATCCTGGTGCATGAACTGGCTTTGGATTCCATTCCCTACAGAGGAACACCTTACTCAGCCTTGATACTGGAGGAAGGGACTTGGCCTTACCTTATCTGGATATACCAGAATGAACTGACTTACTTTGGGAGCCTGTGCCCTCTCTAGGGAATGGATGGGGGAGTTGGGGTGGGGATGCTGGGGAGGACTGGGAGAAGCGAAAAGCAAGAGAGCAGTGGTAGTTGTGGGATAAAAATTCATAAGTAAAAAATGTTTATACAAAATAATAGTGTTTTAAAAAGAAGTTTCTATGTGTGTGTATCAATCAATAAAAAATTTGAAAGAAGAAAAGAAGGGATATAAGGGAGGAAAGGGAGGGGATATAAAGTAATTATATAGAATCTCAAAAATAAAAGGAATAACTAAACATAAATAATAAAAAATAAGTCAGTCTGAAGAAAAGGGAGCATAAGTAAATAAGCCCTGAGTTGTATTTATCCTCATTACCATCTCTGAGGCACACCTGAGACTTCCTTACAACCTTCTTCTTTGAATCCTGCTACCTCTTGTCTTAGTTCACCGAGTCCTTCATTTTCTGGCTGATTTAAGGGCCATTCCAATTACACATAGAATGTTTTACTAGAGGAGACACAAATTTGCAATTTTGGTAGCTCTCACCGTCTCTGGAGTCATTCAGTATCTGTATTCCGCAAAGCATGTAAGATTACTTCTCTGCTTTTTGTAGCTTCCCCCTCCATTTCAGTTTCTTTCTTTCTTTTTTTTTCTTCTTTATTTATTTTGTATTTATCAAGAAAAATAGTAAAATGAATTTAAAATGCTGACAAGTTAACAATAACTATAAAGAAGATAAAAATCATAAGCATGACTCATCAAGGGTGATAATGCAAATAAGATTGCTACACATATATTTACTTTGTGTTCAGCTTTCCCTCTGAGTTTTTTTTTCCATCCCTGTATATCCTTATTCAAGGTCCCTTCCCCCTCCCACCACATCAGGTCATTTTTTCTTCTCCACAACTCCCCATCCCCTCCCTGGGCAGGGAGCAGACAGTCCTATGTATGGTCCCATTGACCCTCTTTCTATCCCTTGATGAGAATAAAAATCACTATATGTAGTAGTAAATTTCTGGCCTGTCTGGCCTGTAATTCAGACCCACCGACCCTCAGTCTAGCAGGAGCACATAGACATTACATTAATTTTATGCTGATTGACCAAGGGCCCAGGCATATAACTTGCTAACTCTTTATCCTTAAACTAACCCATGATTTTTTATCTTGTTCAGCCATGTAGCTCAGCATGTTTTCTCAGAGCAGCATTTCAACTTCTTTCCTTTGTGTCTACTGGTGTCTCATCATGGTGTCTCTGTGGTGTCTCTCGGGCTTCTCTCTGACTTTTCTGCTCTGCTCTTCCTGTTCCCAGAATTTTCTCAGTGTAGTAGCCCTACCCACACTTTCTGTCTGCCTTCACCCAATCAGTGCTTTTATTGAACAAGTAGGTGGGACAATTGTTTACAATGGAATAGAACACAACCCCACTACAACCATAACCCGCATTTCCAGTTGGAAAACAGAAAAATGCACAGTTATGCTTATGACATATTTTGTCTCATGATGTTCTCTTGTAATTGATAGGCTGTTCTCCTGGCAAATGAGAATCCATTCTTCATTACTCGTGTCATTCCTGGTATGTTTGCAAGATACTAAACTTGTGGCTTACTGTCTCCAAAATATTTTATTGGCTTAAAGTAATTCCTTGAAAGTAAGACCAGTCTTTCTATCTTCAGTCCTTTCAAAGTGATCAAGAATAAAAGAATCTGCAAATTTTCTTTTACAAGACTATTTCTTAAAGTTCAAAAATATCATGCAAAACTTTGAGGTAGAATTGCATAAAGAACACCTTTTCTGTGAAAAAGCATTAACACTAGAATTCTCTGTTGAAATGAGAATGTATAGTGTTAAAGATCTCATGATCTTATGATATGATGGGTCAGTCAAAACTTATGTAATATAGTCTTAGACATGATGTCATAAGATTCTGAGTGTATTCATAAAATCAGTCTTTAGAAATAAGGTGTTGAAATTAAACAAATCAAAAATAAAGATCTTTATTACTTAACTTTTTATTGCCATCTACAAGACCTTCATTATCTTCAAAAGAACTTCTAAGGTATAGCATAAATGAGACTGGAATTTAAATTTTTTCCTACATATTTTCTGAGTTTAATTCATATGCAGTCAGGTCCTCAGCTGTTTAAGAGTGATTTGGTAATGAGAAGTCTGTTGTCTCTTTCCAAATCCAGGGCTGTAAAACTGTCTTTAAACACATTTAAATAAAATTTAAATACCTTAAAAATTGCAACCCTAAGTGTATGTGTTTAAGAGCTGTAAGTAATTTAAGAAACATACTGTGGCTTTATCTTGAACAGATGGGTGTGCACTTCTGAAAAAGAACATGTCTCTCAGAGAAACAGTAGATGATGACATTCTGTATGTATTTATAGTTCTTACATTGTTCAATGGCTCTTTATATAACCACCTTTTCATTTGGGGATTTTCATCCCTGGTGTATGTTGTGATTTTATCTGTTTGCTTTTCTTTTCTTCGGAGACAATGGGTTATTTAGTATCTCTTTTTAAATCTGTTTAGGGGTGTGCATTTTAACAGCTTTTTTTCTGGTTACATTATTTGCTTGATTTCCTCCCTGTGGCATCTCTTCTTTTTAAAGCAAACAAAGACAGTAATTTGGGGTTTGGGGATAGGAAAGGGAATCTTGTGATATATATATTTATATATGGTATAAAGCAAGACAAAAAAGAGAAGTTTTACATGTTTATTAGATGGGATTTCCCAGAAATTTTGGCTATTTAAATATATGTATTCATACTATCAAATGTCACTAATAGAAAGCATAATACATCATACACCCTTTGAAGACACTGTTTTTGGTTCTCTCTATATATTTGCATATGTTTATTAATGTGCTTAATGCTCACATATTAAAGACTTAAAAGGTAGTCATTCATTTTTTATGTCTATATTGAAAATCAAACTGAAGAGGCTTAAGCAAATTTTCCTTAACCTCATGGTCAGGATATAAAAGAGGTGAGAACATAAATCAATTCTATAAGGCTGAAAACTCCAGGTAATTAATGACACAGGTCAGTGAATAGCATTCATCCAGATTAAGTTATATTTTGTAAGGACTGAAGATTAAAAAAAAGTCAATGAGCAAAAGCTGTAACACATAACAACTATGTGTTTGTTTAACAATACAGTTAATAATTTTTTACATCAGTACCAGTCAGTTTCAGCTATCACCTGAATCAGTGGTTCTCAACCTTTCTAATGTTGTGACCCTTTAATAAAATTTCTCATGTTGTGGTAACCCCTCCCTAGCCATAAAATTATTTTCATGCTTCTTTATAACTATGACTTTATTACTGTTATGAATTATAAATATTTGTGTTTTCCAATGGTCTTAAGCAGCCCCTGTGAAAGTGTCGTTGGATACCACTAAAGATTGAAAAATATTTTTTTTCTCAAAAACATTAAGAAATGATATTCTCATTCTAAAACAAAAACTTAAACTCAGGGAAAGCCATGTGTCTCACCCAAAGTCACACAACCCACCCATTACAGACATAGGAGCTCATCTTTGCTTCCAATCATACTTTATTTTCTGCCCCACTCCATTCTTCTGTACGTGGGACTTCATCTCAGAAAGTCAGTTCTAGTGTCATAGGATAGGTACAGAGCACAATAACTGGAAATGTCACATACTCACAACCTAGTCATACTACTCCGGTAGAGTTCAGAAAGGCTGCACTGCTTAGTATTTTGTTAACTCAACTCATGCTAGGGCCCTAATGAAAGAGGAGACCTCAATTCAGATTGGCCTGTGGTACATTTTCTTGATTAATTATTAATGTGAGAGGGCTCATTACACTGTGAGTGGTGTTATTGCTGAACAGGTGGCAGTGAGTTGGGTAAAAAGCAAGTACAGCCATTCAAGCAAAGCAAGCCAGTAAGCAGTGTTTCTCTATGGTCTCTGCGGCAGCTCCTGCCCCCAGGTTATTGTCTTAAGTTCTTGCTCTAACTTTGTTCCATGATGTTCAGTACGCTGTATGATGTTATAAGAATCTTCTTCCCCAAGTTGCTTTTGGTCATGATGTTTGCGAAAGCAGAATAAAGCAAAATAGAACAGTTTTCCTGAAATTAGTGGGAATGGCTGGGAAGAGGTCTGGAGAACTCAACATAACACATACATCTCTTAGTAAAACATATTCTCAAGGGATAAGAGAGGTCATTAAAATTAAGGAATGTTCATAACATTAAAAGAAAATACAGCAGATATGCAAAGTAGGGATGGGGCAGTATCTCAGACAGTAAAGTGACTGCCATGCAGACATGATAACCCCAGTTCAAATCCTAGTATCTGTGTAAAAGCTCAGCATGGTGGACACTTGTAATTCTAGTCCTGGGGACAGGGCAGAGAGGAGTGTACCTATCCCAAGAGCTAACAGGACAGCAAATTTAGTCTGGCATTGGGCCCTAGGTTCAAGGAGAGACCCTGTCTTACAAAACAAGCTGAAGAGTAATAAAGGAAGACACAAGAATGAATTCTGACTTCACATCCCTTATCTCTCTCTCTTTCTCTCTCTGTCTCTGTCTCTGTTTCTGTCTCTCTCTGTCTCTCTGTCTCTCTCTCTCTCACACACACACACACACAGGGAGAGGAGAGAGAGAGAGAGAGAGAGAGAGAGAGAGAGAGAGAACTTTTAGTCCTCATCCAAAAGTAGGATTTAATGTGAATAAAATCATGCAAGTTAAATTGCTGGACAGACACTTAGAAATGCTAGATCTATCAAGGACAAGATCCAAATCAAAAAGCAAAAACACTGCTTACCTGAAGCTTTCTTTCAAGTCTAAAGTAGAGAACCCTTGAGCCTCACGCCCTTGCTGGGGAGGAGATAAAGTGATGTGGAGAAGAGAGAGTGACTGGAAGGGGCAGGAGGGGGAAGGGAGCTTGAACAAGGGTATATACGAATTAAAATATATGACTTTATTCATAATTTTTAAAAAGACTCAAAAAGTAAAAAAAAAAAGTAGTTTAATGCTGCAATTAAAATTTGTTTCTTTATATTCAACACACACACAGGAAATCAGAAAGACAAACTGTAAAACCTGTACTCCACAAATTAGAAAATCTAAAAGAAATAGATAATTTTTTTTAATGCATGCCAACATTAAATCAAGAGCAGATAAGCAATTTAAACAGACTTCTACAAAAATAAAAGCAATTATTGAAAGTCTCTCAACCAAACAAAAAAGCTCAGGGCCAGATGTCCAGAGGAAGATCTAGGTGATACAACTTGGAAAGAAGTCAAAGAATCTTTACTTGCAGATGATATGGTAGTAGTAATAAGTGACCATAAAAGTTGTATTGGGAAACTCCAGGAGGTAGTAAATCCTTTCAGCAAAGTAACTGAATACAAAACTTGCAATATTCAGCAGACCTCCTATATACATGTGAAAAATAGACTGAGAAAGAACTTCCACAATAGCTTCAACTAACATAAAATATCTGGGGTAACTCTAACCAAGCAAGTAAAAGATTTGAATAATAATGATAATAATAATAATAATAATAATAATAATAATAATAAACTTCAAGTCTGTAGGGCTGGAGAGATGGTTTAGAGGTTAAGAACACTGGCTGCTTTTCCAGTGGTCCTGAATTCAATCCTCAGCAACCACAGTAACCACATGGTGGCTCATCTATAATGAGATCTGGTATCCTCTTCTGGCACACAGACACACATTCATACAGAACATGGCATACTAAATAAATAAATAACTGCAAGCCTTTGAAGAAAAAGATAGAATATAGAAAGATTTTTCATGCTCATAAGTTCGTAAGATTAATATAGTAAAAGTGGCCATTCTACCAAAAACAATCTACAGATTCAATGCAATGCCCAGCAAAATTCCAACACAATTCTTTTCAGTTCTTGAGAAGACAATCTTTAGCTTCATATGGAAACTCAAAGAACTCAGCATAGCTAAAACAATTCTGAATAATAAAAGAACTGCTGGAAGGTTTTATCTTTCCTGATTTCAGATTATACTATAGAACTATAGCAATAATAATAAAATTATGATAATGGCACAAAAACAGACAGGACAATCAATGGAATAAAATTGAAGATCCGAACATAAAACTGCATACCTATAAACACTTGATTATTTGTGTAAAGAAGCCAGAAATACAGACTGAAAAAAAAGGACAATATCTTCAACAAATAATGTTGGTCAGAGTAGACAGCTGTGTGGAGAAAAGTCCACATAGGCCCATATATCTCACCCAGTAAAATAACAAAACTCCATCGGGATCAAATACATCAACATAATGCCAGATACACTGAACCTGATAGAACAGAGAGTGGACTATTGTATCTTGAACTCATTCACACAGGAAAAGGCTTTCTGAACAGAATACTGTGAGCACAGAGCACTTAAATCATCAATAAATAAATGAAGCCTCATAAAACTGAGAATCTTCTGCATGGCAAAAGACATCATTTGGACAAAGTGACAGCCTATAGAATAAGAAAAGATTTTTATTAAATATACATTTAATAAAGAGATCATTTTATCCAAAGTTATAAAGAACTTAAAAACTAAATATCAAGAAAACAATCTATTTTTAAAAAATGAAGAATAAACAAAATTCTCAAAAGAGAAAACTCAAATGACTGAAACATCCTTAGTCATCAAGGAAATACAAATTAAAAATACTTTGATATTTTACTTTATATCCATCAAAATAACTAAGATCAATATCACAAGTGATAGCTCATACTGGTGAGGATGTGGAGTAAGGCAAACACTCATACATATCTGATTTGACTTGAGGCTGACTCTACAAGATGGAACCCATAGCCAGCACTATTTGGATGACCAGGTACCGAGCCAGGAGTCTAGAGTAAAATCAAATACTACTGTTCTAGAAAAACTAGCCATAAAATAACTCCTAATGACCTTCTGTTATACTCATATATCAGTGTCTTTCTCAGCCATGATCAGAGAAATGGCCTCTTGCAGCATATTGGAACAAATTCAGAGATCCATAGCCAGACATTATACAGAGAGTAGGAGAGACTGAAACATTTAGCTCTAAAAGGGATGTGTCTACCAAGTTCCTGCCTTCAGGACTCAGTAAACCCCATGGAAGAGGAGGCAGAAAGAATATAAAAGCCAGAGGGGATGGAAGACACAAAGAAGACAAAGCCTTGTAAATCAACATGTTTGGTGTACTCACAGAGACTGAAGCAGCATGCAAAGGACATACGTGGGTCTTCAGCAGTTAAAGTCCTAGTGCTAAACAGAGAAGTAGAAACATGGCCATCCCTAACACAGAAGCAATCTCCAGTTGATAAACACTTTTAAATAAAAATCTAGTTTCCTCCAAAGGAGTCTCACTGGGGGAAAAAACCACTCTTAAGAGTAAGCTATGTGCCCAGCAGTATATGGCCAAAAGAAAATGAAATAAAAGGTGTCATTGGAGGTTCCTATCCTAAAATGTTTGTCAGGGCTCTTCTTCCTTTCTTCTTGTTCTTGTTCTTGTTCTTTTTCTTCTTCTTCTTCTTCTTCTTCTTCTTCTTCTTCTTCTTCTTCTTCCTCTTCTTCTGCGGCTGCTGCTACTGCTGGTTTCTTTTTCTTCTTTTAATTTTACCTTAATTTTAATCATATATATATATATGTATATATGAAGAAATATATATGTTTCTTCTTTTGACCCTAAAGGTCCTTTGCACATATATTATGGCTTTCAGTTTAGCATTTTTATGAGATCCCTGAGTGTACAAAGAAATGAGCTTCTGTTTCTTATGCCTTCTCTTGGGCTTTTTCCTACTTTTTGCTCATTTTGATAAATTCTCATATATTTGGGATTTTTGTCTTATTTTATTATTATCTCATTGAAGCCTGTTCATTCTCTAATGGGAGAAAAAGGGGGTGGGCCAAATGCGAGAGGATGTAAAGTAGCTGGAAGGAATAGAGCATAGACTATAATCATGATATATTATGTAAAAAAAACTATTTTATTCAAAAGTTTCTATCCTACCAGATACTCTCAAGTACCCGGTAGCCACTTCCCGAATAATTAGTTCAGTGGCTTAATATTATAGTAATTGTTGGGTCAGTAAGTCAAGCATATTACTTTCTAGCTCTTATACTTAAATTAACCCATAATTTTTATCTATGTTTATCCATGTGCTTGATATCTTTGCTAGTCCAGCATTTTCATCTTGCTTCTTTTGCATCTGACTAGTGTCTGCTCCTCTACCTTTCCTCTTCCCAGAATTCTCCTAGTGTGATCACCCTGCCTATACTTCCTGCCTGGTTACTGACCAATCAGCATTTTATTAAACCAGTATCAGTCACAAATATTTACAGTATACAAGAACATTATCCCACATCTATTTTCAATAAAACATAAAATGTTAGTTTTTATGTAAATAAAGCTTGTCACTGAGTCAGGGAAAAACTATATATTGTCCCATGTATACTGTGCACCACATTAATCTTCTAAGGCTACTATAACAATATGCCACAGGCAAAAGGCTTAAGCAACAGTTTCATTTTCAGAGTCTGGTTCATATCAGAGTGATTTGGTTCTGAACAGAACTTGGCTTTGCCTGTAATTGGTTGACTTTGTTGCCATGTGCTCTTAACCTATGAACCACCTGCTCGTATGACCAGAGTAAAGCCAGCTCGTTGAATCTCTTCTTATTCAGGCACTGATCTCTTCACTAAGACCCATTTTCATGATTTCACTAAGCCTTGGTGATTTTTCAAAGGCTGAAATTCTAACACTATTGTATTTTGTGTTAGGATTTTAAAATATAAATAGAAGGTATATATAAGTAATACTCCTCCTTCCTTTTTTCTACAGATAAGTCATATATAGATGACAGATGATTTTTAGGTAGATATAAGCAGATGCAGATATATGATTATACATTTTACTAACTACAGATGCAAAAATAGCTTAAGTAGAATCATGTAAAAATAGAAGTGAAGATATCACCTTTGAGTTGCTACTTAAATATAGCACATACACTGTTTTTTGAAACATCTGACAGAAGTGTTGTTTTTCCGTTGGTGTGAAACTTAGTTAGACTCAGTCTGGTGACAAGAGATATTTACTCTTAATCAGCATTCCAGACAGGCTAACAGTGGAGACATCTACAGCAGAGCCTCCTGCATTTCTCTGAGAACTAGGCAAATATATGTTATCTTGAACCTTAGATGCAATGTCCACTGGCATCCAAAGCAATAAAATTCAGCTGTATTAGTTTGTTTTAAACTAAGAAATTCGATGGTAATTTTCTTTTCAGAAAGTTTGAAGGAGATGTATGTGAAAATGTATACATATATTTCTATATATAACCAATCTGTCATTGTTTATAGTAGTAAAATGGTTATCAAATGGTGGAGAATGTTTAATCTAAGATGCATCCATATTTAAAGAAAATATTGTTAAAACATAACATTTAATAATTGTATTTCAACAATTGAGATAAATGTGTCAGGAAATTGAAAGAGAAAGATTGTGAACATTACTACTTCACTCCCCCTCCCACTAAAACTTCAGTTTAACCCCACTAATTAGAAACAGTAAGGTAATTGAATGTAAGAAAAAACAACAAACTCATTAACTAACCAATTAATACAAATAAAAAAAGTGTAAGGGATAGAAACTCTTGAAAGGCTTTCTAAGACAAAGAAATGAAATGAGATTAGAATCACAGAGAAACTAGAATAAAGGAAATTAGAATTCAAACCTGGACTTGGAAGAAGTTTGATGGATTTCTCAGGAAGCTCAAAGCTCAGAGTTAGAAGAGAATCCAGAGGGAGCCATATGGCATTTGTCCAGATAAATGTGAGTTTGACAATAAGCTGTTGATTTATTCAAACTCAAGCAATTTGAAGTAACCAGTGAATGATGGCATCGAGTCCACATATCATCAAGTACCACATGAGATATGTGGATCACCTCAAGGCCAAGCTAAAGAGGAGAACCATTAAGTTCATAGCTGTCCCTCCATCCTAATTACCTGATAAGGATCATATACTCAGAAACAATCTAAACTAAACCATTTGAGGAAATTTTATACACACATACACACAGAGACAGAAAGACAGACCCACCCCCACCCCCCTACACACACAATTTTAAAATTAAAGAGTAAGAACAAACTGACACCCAACAAAAAATTACTTCAAAGTGAACTTAGCTAATGTCCCTCTGAGATATGAATGAAGTATAATAATTTAAACATGTTCTCAAAATAGAAACCTCAATTGGTTGAATTGCTATGAATAGATATTAATAATACCAATTAATTTAATGCATCTAAATATGAAAGTTTTTTCATAATTTAGCACATTACTTGTAAACAAAAAGTATAAAAGAAAATGAGAGGGTCATATTGGATACAGTTAGAAATTCTCCAAGCACCCCAGAAACAGAATATTTTAAAAACTATGTAAGGATAAAAGAGAGTTATAACTTTAAAAATTAGAACCTATAGAAGATGGAATTTTAAAATCTTGATTTCATTCATTGTGTGTATGTGTCTGGGCGTCACATTCCAGGGTGGACTTCAGAAGTATCTTGCAGAAATGTGTTTTCTCTTTCACCAAGTTGGTTTCAGAGACAGAATTTAGGTCACCACCATTGGTGACAATCTCCTTTTCGCTATATTATCTCACCAGTCTCATGAGAATACTTTAAAGGAATCAAATAAAGCTTAAGGATCTAATAAACAATTGTTAAGCTAAATAAAAGACAAATACAAATGTCAAAAGAATTAATAAATGGAAAGTTATAACTTAAGAAAAAGGTCATCAACAATGAATTGGAGGGAGATGAGTTTGGGGTCACTAGGGAGAATTGGAAGATATGATCAATGCATATTAATAAATGTCTGGAATTTTCCAAAAAGAAAAAGTATATATTTTAAAATCAGGGAAAACATATGTGTAAATTACAAAAAAGAGTTTAAAGGTGAAGAAAAGATTTTAAAAAGCATTTATTGAATAAGCAGTATTCTAGATATAACTTTAAAGTAGGAAAAAAACAGAGTCATAAATGTGTGAGTGAAGTGTTTATCTGGAAATGGTGACAATTGTGCATCTTCAAACCCTAGATTCCTAATCAATCCCAAGCAATATTAAAAGTGAAAGAAAAAAAACCAGAAATCAATATATAAAAAATTGCAAAGAAGGACATTAGAGAGTTTGTGAGGAAAACAGATTTTTTTTTTATTGACTTTCCAAAAATAATGTAATTTTAGAGGGAAAAAGAAATAAACAAAAAACCTAAACGTTGAAATACCAGGGAGTCAAGGCAGCTATGAGGCCTCCCTGCTCCTGTTTACCAGTTAGAAGTGGCAAGACTCATAATACATTGTCAGGTAGTAAAATTGTTCAAAAATCATACTCGAACTTTCCAAGCTTAAGAAGGAAGGGATAAGAAAATACCTATGGTATGGGAGAAAATAAAAATTCACATTACAGGAAAGGGGAAGACAGAAGTCTCCCTGTGACAGTGCCAACCATGAGCTAAAGTTTGTCCTGGGAAGCAGAGTGAGCAAGACTTCATAGTAAAAATATGCTAAATTAAAAATAATCATTCAAACGAACAACCAAAGAAAATAAAACAATAAAAACTAAAATGAGAAAGAAAGTTAGTAAATTAGAAGTAATTTCAAGAAAGTAGGAATAAGTAAAGGAAAAATCAAAATAGGAACCATTTGTTGTAATGTTAGACATAATAAATTGGATAAGAACAAATGGATTAATGTTCTATGTACTCTGGCAAAATTTTAAAAATAGCTGATTATATGTCCAAATGGGCATTGCTGGTAATTTCTGCTATATTCATGAGTGATATAAACTGACACTTTCTTATACTTTAATTTTATGATTTTGCTCATTTATGAACTTCCTTAGATGTATAAAATGGAATTGAAGTTATGAGGTTCGCATTTGTTGATTTTGTTTTAGTTTTTGCTGTATTGGACTGTTACATAGCATTAACAAATCTTTGAACTTCTGATAGAATTAAAGGATGATGATAAAGTTTTAGTGTGTGTGTGTGTGTGTGTGTGTGTGTGTGTGTGTGTGTGTGTGTGTGCGCGTATGTGTGTGTAGTTTCTCCTTTTGAAACATTTATAAGTCCTGTTTTGGTTCTAATTAATCTTTATTTCCATTTCTAATAATATTTACTTGTGCTACATTTGATCCTGATTTGTTACAGTATAGATTTATTTGTTTGATTTGCCTTTTCTTCTTAAGACTTCTTTCTATTGTATCTTTATTTTCACTGTCATTCATTTTAGCTTATTGCTTTCTAATTTTTTTCTCTATAACATTCATGGATTTTATTTTATTCTCTACTAAGTAGTACAAAAGAATTCAGTCCAGGCACCTCTACTTCAACTGCTGTGAAGTTTAAACAAGGAAAAAATAAACAATGGCTTTCTCTAGGATTTACAGTCAGCAGTTTAAAACACTAATGAGGACCAGAGAGGCTCAGCAGTTAACATGCTGCCTGCCAAGGCTGATGGCCTGAGTCTAAGTCGAGAAATTCCCATTGTAGAAGGAAAGAACCAGCTCCTGCCAGTTATCTCCTAACTTTTACCATATGCTTGCTGCTGTAGCATGCTCATGAACAGCTCCCATATAAATACATACATGCATATATATCCCACAAAGATTAGAAAGTTGATTGTCAATTAAACACATCTATGCCTCAAGAAAAACCACTGTATATGCCCATAAGTGAGACACAATCGAGTTATGTAACTATAAAAATAGATGTACATACTCATCATGTGAAGGCAAATTAAATGTTGAGTTGGTAAGCAAACTTACTCCGTGATGTTTCCACAAAGAATTCATGAAAGAGATTTTATTAAAACACCACACAAATTAAATTCTTAAATTAACATTGATACTCCTTCCTTAAGGGAAGCATATTTAAAATTAAATTTGTCTGTGATTACCTCAAACATAGCCTTATTAACAGCCACCTAGATGTTTGTGGGTTTTCATGCATTAAATTTTTGTTCCAGATTATTCACGGTTTGTTAATTGGTGTGATAGTTGATGAATATTGATGGTGCATATTGTGGAAATAATTTCCATATGAAAGGGGGTAAAAACATTTCCTGCCCAGGCAAAACTCTGAAAATAAAAATAAAAGAGTTCTGTATGCCTAGATTCAGAATAGGAGTTTACACTACTATTTATTTAACAGCTAGCAGTCTCTATAACCAGACCTCTCAAAATGTATGGGAGCCCGTTTATAGCTGAATGCTTTAATGATGTCTAAAACAAAGTTAAAATTAATTTATGCATTAGAGCTCTGTTTAAATGCTTAACTTGGAGGCCAAATATTTACTTTATTTAAATAAGATATTTCTGTTTTAGAAAAATCTAGGAGATTTAGATTCTTCCATAATGTTGTATTCTCAGGGTGTTTGTTTTCCTCATTTTGTAGCAGACACATTAATGCAGCCAATAATGTTGCATGAGAAAGACATGACAAAATGAGGATCTTTTCCAGCCTGGCTGTGATGATTATTTACCAAGCTGATGAGACTATAGATTACTATATCTGTAATACTTCACTTAGCATAGTTAGTGAAATTTGACTCTATTCCATGTCTTTATTATCATATAGTCACACAGGAAGTACTCAATAAATATTTGCTTTTGATTTTTTATTAAAACCCACTTGCAACCACAGGGCCAGTACAGCTGACACAAGAACTTCAGACACCATCTCATCCAATCTTCACCAATTTCACTTTAAAAATATGAGAATCATAACATTGAAGGTGCAGGAAACACTTGAGAAAACAAGTCATTCATTAACTCTACTGTCTTCTTATATAGATAGCCATGATCTTCTTGCAGTTATGATTCTGAAGTAGAACTTGACATACTTTACATTTGCCTCCATGAGTTTATCTTTCAAATTTGTAAAAACAAGAAACCTAGTAGATCATAACATGACACATATCTAGTGACATCTTTACTTGAAAGTGGACCATGTAGTCTAAATATACAACTTGCAACTTTGTGTTAATTGTTCACCTTTATTGATCATTATATGTAGAGAAACAGAGAAGAAAAGACTCAGAAACAGGAGTGTATATTAAATCCTCTTCTTTAAACATTGTACACATTTGGCACCATAATAATCCACTGCAGAACTAGGCCAGTTGGCATTGTTTAGCATTGTACTTTACTTCTTGTTTTTATTGTTTTTCTACCCTGCAGCTTCCTTTAGTTTGTATATCCTTTTGTTTTGATAAGCACATGCTACTTTCTTACCATTCAGTTTTATATCTATTTTCTCTATTAATTGCTAAAGTTTAATGCCACATATTATACCTAAAGGCTACTAAATGTTTGGACCAAGACTCAACTTCTACATCTGATTCTCTTCTCATGAATAGTTCCTCTTGAAAAAATTCATTGAATTATTTGTATAAATTATCCTTAATGGAAATATAATTCTATCTTGTTTTTCTTTTTAAAAGTAGAGTGGCACAGGCAAAACAACCAATGTGTTTCAACTTAACAAAAACTTATATGGCCTTGAAGCCATTTAAATGCCCCTCACCCCCACCCCCGCACTTCTCCCGTACACTCCCTGTCCCTATTGTATAGCAGAGTCATTTACTTCTTGAAAACTACCTGTTGTCAGCCCTACTATCCTTGACCAATGAGCTTATGAGTCAAGTAGTAGTTGTGGTAGTTAATCCCAATAGGATGATCTTTCACTTATCACATTTTACCTGACTAGCAACCTCTGATTGTCTGACTTGCCAACAGCAGGTACCACAAATGAAATTTCACTATGGCTCCCAAGTCTTGATAGCACTACTCTGTATCCTAGAGTTTAAGGACTTTTCAGACTTTTTCATCACAAAAAAGTAAACTTCAGGGTCTCATCAGAATAGTTTTTTCCTTTATAAAGGGTAGTGTTGTTTTGTCAAAATCCCTCTGTGTGGGGTTATAGAACACTTAAATTGTTGCAATTACATATTTTGCTCTGAGAAGATAACTCTGTGCCTGATTCATAAATCAACATGAGTTAGTGACTGAAGAAAGCGGTCATCAGTTATCTTTTATGACTGTTTGCTGACTTCTTGGTTTGGCAGTTTTTTGTTTGTTTGCTTGTTTTTTCCCTGTGATATCAGCTGACACCTTCATCTGTAAGCATATTAACAATATTGGGATATCCAAAGTGCACATCATTTAAATAATGGATGTAATAAAGCCTAGGGTCAGCTGAGAAGACTGGGTGACAGTCTTTCTCCATGTAGTTTATAGTTGCAAATTCTAGACTCTTTATTTGTTGTTTGCATATGATCACTCTGGATTTTTTTTTCAATGTCAATTTAAAAATTCACAAACCAGAGGGTTCAAAAGGAGGGGAAAAAAGAGAAGTCAAAGCAAGCAAACAAACCTTGTTTCTTAACTAAATAAGAAACAAAACCCTAAGTAAAAAAATATTTATTAAAGAGAAAAGAATATCCAATGCAGAGAAGGACAATTGCCTAGATTCTGAGTAGGAACAAATAATATTGTCCTAGAGTACGGAGACATGGAATGGACAGAGAGAATCATGAAATGAGGCTAGCCCAGGAAACTGTAGAGTCTTACTTGTTTTATTAAGGCTATAGAACCTTATTAACGATACCAAAGGAGAGTATTCAAAGGTTGGTAAATAGAAAGATTACAGGAATAGATTTTTTGTTTTGAATAGGTCATGCTAGAGAGAAGAGAAATGGTCTGGCAGAAAGCAGGGAGAGAAGAAAAAATACGCATTTAGTAAAAGACTATAATAATGTTGGAGAAAATAATGGTTATTGGACTAGGGTGGAACTATGGTGATAGAGGAAATCAGGTTGTTTCAAAAGATTTATGGGATAGATTAAACAGGATTTCATAATTAATTAAAGGTTATATGGCAGTGTCTGGCTTGAGGCATTAAATAGATGTGGAGGCTAAAGCAGAAAGCCACAGAAGGTTATTTGGAGAAAAAAATACTACTAGTTCTGCTTTGAATGTCTTGAGTTTTTGTTTCTGTGGATGCAAGAAAATTCAAGGGACTGTGATACAATGAATATGGGGATACATAATTCCTTAAGATTATAAATTAATGGAAATCCAAAAGAAGGTTGTACAGGACCTTATTGTTGGACCATGGGAGCAGACGCACAGTACTATAATGATACACAAGCACTCAGAAAGATAGAAGCATTATAGTGAACTTGATTCTCATGTAAAATGCGAACAAGTTCTCCTTCCACAGCTACATGAGTATTGACTGCAGAAAAGATATTTTTAGGACTGGTAAGATGGTTCAGTGGAATGACAGCTGCCACCAAATCTGACTACCAGAGTTTAGTTCCTGGAACTCATGTGATAAAAAGAAAGATCTGAGTCCTCCAAGTTTTCTCTGACTCCCACAGGCATGCTATAGTTGGCATGCATATGCAAATTAACACCACACACACACACACACACACACACACACACACACACACACCATGCATACACACAAGAAAGAGAGAAAGAAAGAAAGAAGGTGGAAAAAATAAAGGCAAAAGAAAGAAAAAACAAAGATTTAAAGATTCTTTTAAGTAGATACACATCATGATTATGTCCCCAAATTGTATCAGATCTCCTGTCCTTAATTCTCACAGGTCAATATGAGGAGACTCTGGTGATACACTGTCTTGTTGAGTTTTATTGCACTGAAAGAACCCAGGACTTAGGTTTCCCAATCTTGTTTAAAGGGCAATGAACATGCTTCCATTTTTTTCTTGAAGAGAAGCCTTTGTCTTCCTAGATTACTGAGTTTCTATCCCACTAGCAATTCCCAAATAACTGGCAGCCACTTCCCAAATTACCACAATGAGGCGTATACTAATTATAAAAAATGCTCAGCCAGTAGCTCAGACTTATTACTAACTAGCTCTTACACTTAAATTAACCCACAATTCTTATCTGTGTTTAGCCATTTGGCTTGGCACCTTTTCTCAGGATAGCATTGTCATCTTGCTTCCTCTGCAACTGGCTGGTAACTCCAGACTCCACCCTTCTCTTCCCTAGTATTCTCACCTATACTTCCTACCTGGCTACTGCAAATCAGCATCTTATTAAACCAATTCAAATGACAAATCTTTATAGTCTGTTTAGTATATAGAATATAAATCTTTACATATATAGTATAAATTATTCCACAGCACAACAATCCTGTGAACCATAATCTAGAACAAAGCTTTCTTCTCCCAAAACATTAAGGGACCAAAAGGCTCATAAAGAATTGGCTCCCAACTGAAGAACCCCAAGCCCATCAGTGCTGATGATATTCTAGTTATTTGTGGCTATTTTTTTCTTTTTAGAATTTAGATATCCATAATATTAGCACCAAAGGAAATTGATAGAAGTAGGAGGGATGTAAGAATGAGTGGGTATGGAAATAATCAGAATGCATTATATACTACATATGTAAAGTTTTGAATAAACAAATTAAATAATAAGATTTCTAATTAGAATGTTTACCTGAGTAATATGGCAGTTTGAATGAAAATGGCCACTTTGGGCTCATAGGGAGTGCAGTGGAGTAGGTATGACCTTGTTGGAGGAAGTGTGTCCCTAGGTATGAGATTTGAGGTTTCAGAAGCCCAAGCCAGGCTCAGTGGCTGTAGGGCGCGGTTGGCCCTTGCGCAACTTGCTGGACCCCAGCTATTGCATCTGCGCCGCTTATGCTAATTAGGCGTTGAGTAGTGACCTATCTGATGTGATCCCTGAATATGCTAATGAGGCATTACGTTGGGACCAATCACCTGTCCCGGCTTCCCTATATAAGCAGGCTGCATCTCAGGCTCGGGGTCTTCTTTCCACCATTCTCAACTGAGCTGTACTCCAATAAAATGTGATCCGAGAAGAATCGTGCGTGTGGTGACTCGTCATTCAGCAGGACAGAAAGTGGCTCGACACAAGTGGCTCACTCTCTCTTTCTGCTGCCTGTTGATCCAGATGTAGAACTCCATACTTCTTTTCTAGCACCATGACTGTCTTTGTACTCTCATGCTTCCAATGAAGACAATAATGGACAAAACCTCTAAACCCTATACACCTGTCCCAATTAAATGGCTTCCTTTAAAAGAGTAGCCATGGCTATGAAGTCTCTCCACAGCAACAGAAACACTAAATAAGACAACTACTTCCATTCCTGTTTGTTCACAGGATTTTTTGTTTCTTTCTTTTTTCTTTCTTTTATTTTTTTTTTGGGGTTGGTTTTTTTGTTTGTTTGTTTATTTGTTGTAGTTAATACAGCAATTTTGAATATCTAGAGATAATACATTATAAATTAAGTGACATAGTGTTTATGTATATCCGTTCTAATGATAGGCTGCTTGTAATTTAAGAATTTCTATTTAAGGGCTGGGAGAATAACTCAGTTGATAATGTCCTTGCCTAGCATGCATGAAGCCTCCCCAACACAACATAAACTAGATGCAGTGATGCATGCCTATAATCTCAGAATCTGGGAGATAGAGGCAAAAAGCTCTGGAGTTTAACTCTACTCTTTGCTATTTAGTGAGTTTAATGCCAGCCTAAGATATATGAGACCCTGTCTCAAAAATAGTTAACATAACTTTATTCAATAAAGGACACAACTGTGGATATATCTTAGTTAGTTGATTATTTGTCTTGTATGTGCAAGGTGCTGAGTTAATCCCCAGTCCCACATGAAACAGAATGGTGGCACTTGCCTGTAATTCTAGCACTTCTCAGAAGAAAGAAGATCAAAAATGTAAGGTTATCCTCAGCTACATGGCAAAAACAAAATAAAACATTGCCAGACAGAAACAGATGGATCTCTGCTCTGTGACTTTGAGTCCAGCCTAGGATATAAGGAGTCTACCAGGGCTACACAGTAGAGATTTTTTATGCAAAAAAGAAGCAGAGATACAAGATGCTGCTGAAAGATACTTCATGACACATGGGAACATAGAATATTTTTTTTACAATTCTATTCCTGTAGCAGAACAAAATTAAAATTAAAATCTATTAGTCACATTATTATAATATCATAATCAAATTTGGGGAAAAATAGTTTAGTCTCACCGTTTCGCATGCCTTGATCTGTGATTGAATCAGTCATTGCTGCACCCCTATAGCTAGATGACACAGAGAGGTAGGAGCATATTGTTAAACCATATCTCTCACCTAACAATCAAGACACAAAAAGAGAGGACAGAAAGACATGAGGCCCCACAGCCCCCTTCAATGCAGCATACCGGTACATAGTGGCCCAAGGACCTCCCTGTAGGCCCCACCCCTCAAGGTTTCACTGAGTCCTTGTATCAATCCTCCAGGGACTAAAGCTTTAACATATGCACCTCTGCAGGACAGTCAAGACACAAAACTCAGCATTAAGAATGGGGAGGAATAAGAGCCACAAATTTTGCTTATGGAAAAAGAGTGATGGAGATTTACAGAAAACCATCTGGTAGTACTTAGGGAAATGAAATATGTTTATGCATATGCTACAATTTAGAAATCTTTCTCCTTGAGTAGGTACCAGACAGACTCTCTGAGGATTTCATAAAGAGATTCATATGAACAAGGCTGCTCTTGGGATATATGGGACTCAGAAAAAAATATTTTTGGCAGAACTGATCATCATGTACAATCTTATCAAAAATATATTTTAAAATCTCAGGTGTTCCTAAGTATTATAAGTATATTCAATGAGAAAGATTTAGAATAATTGCTCATAAAATAATCTTTTCTTGTGTAAGGAATGCATGTGACCAGTCCATAGCATCTAAATATCACCTCATCTTACTAGGATGCTCTGAACATCTCTTCTTGTCCACTTTTATCAAATGTGCCATTTTTGATCAATTTCAAATATCCTACCACAAGGAAAAGCAACATGCTGTTAATATTCATAATTTTATGACTACCTGTAGGTCATTTTCATAAAAACAAAGTAGATTATCTTGCCTCTGCAGTCACAGCATGCCAGTTATTTAATGCTGAGTACTTTACATAAAGCTGGACCATCCATTCTCTGTCCTTGAATACTGCCACCAAATGGCTATCACCATAAATTCTAGTTTTACCCAGTTTATGCATAGTAATATCAAAGTTTCTGTGCAAAACACCTAATTCCAATACCCATCTTGAGTCTTTTGCACTATAATCAGTGGGTTCCTATTGTGTGATTTTTTTATTGACTACACTGCTATATTCTATTCATTAAGATCTGTAGAAGGCCAAGGAGCTGGGCGGACAGTACTGCTGTCTCAGAGAATGACTAGCCTGTGATATGGGTCCAGGAGGCAGAACACAATGCCACCATATTTGCAAGAATTCCAGGCATATGGCAGCCACATGGAAAATTCAACATGGTGCCAGATGAGATAAGAATTCCTAATATGTAACAGCCACTTGTACAGGGCACCAGCAGAGCACACAGTACAAAGGGCACACTCCCAGGTGTGGCTATGATATATCCCCCCCCACTTGCTTGTTGGTAACTCCCTTGAATAAACTCTTGTGTGACATCTGGCAGTGTGTGTCTGTTCTCACACACAAAATCAACAAAATTGATACTAGAAGATAAAATATGAAGAGGAAAATCTGTTAGAAAAATGAGCCAAGAGTACAGATCTCAGATCCCCTTGGAAGAGACTGACATGGTCAACCATGAAAGATGGCTCAACATGTAGAGTTTATAGAAACAGTCATCACAGTGTAAAGATTAAATGCCACTCCCCAAAACCTTATGTAGCCCTCCAAATTAGTGTGTTAACAACCAGCGTTCAGTCTATGGTGTCTGGACCCATAAGTCCTCAGAAGACCTAAAGATATGAGTCAAGTCCTGGTACTCATCAGTATTAAATACATGTTAGAAATGGAGGGGTATAGTGACTGCAAAAGGGAGAAACGGAAACTGGAAGTCATTTAGATTGTGGCTTATCCTCAAAGCACAACCCTTAATGACAAGCAGTCTCTACCATCACAGAAGAATCAGGAACTTTCAACAACGTTGCTCTAGTGGTCAACGTTTTCTGAAGGTCAGGTTAAAGGACAGAAACCTCATACCTAAATTAGAGCCTTGACCCTGCAATAACATTCCTTCATTGATGGCTATACCTAGAGGTAACATAGGAAATTCCGTAAGCAAAATTTGATATATGCAAATAAAAGATATAAAGTGGCCCAGCCACAGATTTGCACTCAGTAGCCTAATGTATTAGATGCCTCTCAGGGGACATTTCCTGGTATGTTGGCACCATTCTCTACTATGGCAGCTACTTTTGCTCAGATGCTGTCTGGCAGTTCCTCACCGTGGCTGTAAGATAAATTATTGTTTCCTCTTTAACTTCTCTGAACCCATACTGTTGGATATCTCAACTTTACATAAAGCTTTACTGTAAAAGCCAACTCTTGTAAGCACAAAGCAAGTGCAGTGTAAGACTATGGGACTTAGTTGCTGGAGAATACCAGTTGGGTAGGAGGACAGAAACTAGCAGATAACAAATACCTCCCACTTGGCTTACCCAAAGAAAATATTAATATGCATTTCATGTCAAACAGTGAAACCTCACCGGCCTTTCTTTGCTCATTTGATTTGCTACTTAGAGATATGTATCAGTATTATTCTCAAGTACAGCATGATACTTACCAGACTAAGACACATAAGTAGCATTTTTCCATTTTTTTATTTAAAAGATTTTTCTATATCTGCCAATTCTCCTTTCTTCCCTTCTCCCAGACCCTCACAGTGCTCCCTCAGCCTCCTTCAACCCCATCCTCCCATCCATTCCCTAAGGAGAGCAAGTCCCACAGTGGGTCAGTTCAGCGTGGCATATCAAGTTGAGGTAGGTCAAAGTCCCTCATCCTATTATTAAGGCTGAGTTAGGTGTTCCTCTGTAGGGAATGAACTCTGAGATGTCAGCTCATGCAGTAGGAACATAGCCTGATCCTACTGCAAGAGGCTCCACAAACTGCCCATGCCGTTTGACAGTCATCTACCTTTGGAGGGTTTAGTTCCTTGCCATAAAGATTCCTCAGCAATTATTTTAGAGTCAGTGAGCTCCCAATAGCTTAGGTCAGCTGTCTCTGTGGATCTCCTCCTCATGATCCTGATCCTTTTGCTCAATTGCTCATAATCTCTCTCTCTGTCTGTCTGTCTCTCTCTCTCTCTGTCTGTCTCTCTGTCTGTCTCTCTGTCTGTCTGTCTCTCTCTCTGTCTCTCTCTGTCTCTCTCTCTCTCTCTCTCTCTCTCTCTCTCTCTCTCTCTCTCTCTCTCTCTCTCTCTCTCTCTCTCTCTCTCTCTCTCTCTCTCTCTCTCTCTCTCTCTCTCTCTCTCTCTCTCTCTCTCTCTCTCTCTCTCTCTCTCTCTCTCTCTCTCTTTTGCTGGACCGGGAGCTGGACCTGCTGTTTAGCTATGGATCTCTGTTTCTGCCTCTATCCATTGCTGGATGAAGTTTCTATAATAACAATGAGAGTGGTCATTCATTTGATTATAGGGGAAGTCCTGTTTATGTACCCTCTCCACTATTGCTTGGAGTTCTAGCCAGGGTCATCTTGGGGATTCTTAGAGGTTTCCTTAGCACCAGGTTTCTTTCTAACCCCAAAGTGGCTGCCTCTATCAAGCTATCCATTTCTTTGTTTCTCCCTCTCTGTTGCTCCTTTCACTCAACCATACAAGTAGCATTTTTTTAGTAATATCTAGAAAGAATAAGCAATCAAAATGAATGAAATCTACAGAAAAGCAATATTTGTTATATTGAATATACGTAGACTCATGAAAAGCCCTATAACTGTATTTTGAAGTTATATGTGTGCGTGTACACATACACACTAGCAATAGCATTAATGAAGAAGGAAATACATAATTGGGAAATGAGGTGGTAGTGAATGCCAAGTTGAGACCTGAAAAATTACTTAACACAAATTTGTATGAAAGCAGGGACCAAGAGACAGAAAAAGATGGGTATATCTCTAGCAAAACTAGACACCTAGTGTCAAAAAATAATCCTTTAGCTTCTTAATGACTTTGAGGATGAACATGGGTCACAAGCAAAACAGAAGAGTGATGCAGAACTTTCCTTTTTATTTTATTATTACTATTATTATTATTATTATGAACAAAGAAGTCACACTTTCTATCCTTGTATATCCTTATTAAAGGTCCCTTCCCCCTCCCACCACATCAGGTCATTCTTTCTTCTTCACAACTCCCCATCCCCTCCCTGGGCAGGCAGCAGACAGTCCCATGGTCCCACTGACCCAATATTGCTTAGTTCAGTCTCCACTCCTGGCAGATCCAGCTTTCTCCCCCCTCCCTCAAGAGTGAGTCAGGTGTTCCTCTAAGGGAAGTGGGATTCAAGGAGTCAGTCTAGGGTGTTTCTGATCCCAAGCTGTTCAGTGGTTGTGGTTTGCAGCTTGGGCATGCTTTGCTTTCTCTTGTTTGTTTATTTGTTTAGAGACCACTAATGAGTGAGTACATCCTCTGCTTATCTTTCTGAGTTTGTGATACCTCACTCAGGAGGATATTCTCCAAGTTCATCCATTTGCCTGCAAATTTTAGGATATCATTTTTTCTTACTGCCGAGTAGTACTCCATTGTGTAGATATACCATAGTTTGTTAATCCATTCTTCAGTTGAGGGACATCTAGGTTGTTTCCAGGTTCTTGCTATTACAAATAATGCTGCTTTGAACATAGATGAGCTAATGCCTTTGGAGTACAACTGTGCATCTTTAGGGTAAACACCCAGAAGTGGTATTGCTGGGTCCTTGGGGAGATTGATTCTCAGTTTTCTGAGAAACCGCCATACTGCATTCCAAAGTGGCTGAACAAGCTTACACTCCCACCAACAATGGAGGAGTGTTCCCCTTGCTCTGCATCCTCTCCAGCATAGGCTGTCCTCTGTGTCTCTTCTCTTAGCCAATCTAACAGGTGTCAGGTGATATCTTAAAGTTATTTTGATTTGCATTTCTCTGATGGCTAAAGATGATGAGCACTTTTTCAGGTGCCTTTCAGCCAATCGTAATTCTTCTACTAAGAATTCCCTTTTTAGGTCTGAACCCCATTTTTTGATTGGGTTATTCAAAGTTTTGGGCTCTAGATTCTTGAGCTCTTTATATATCTTAGAGATCAGTCCTCTATCACTTGTAGGGTTGGTGAAAATCTTTTCCCATTCTGTAGGCTGTCGTTTTGTCCTATTGACAGTGTCCTTGGCTTTAAAGAAGCTTCTTAACTTCAGGAGAACTCACTTATTGATTGTTGGTCTTAGTGTCTGTGCCACTGGTGTTATATTTAGGAAGTGGTCTCCTGTGCCAATTCGTAGAATTGTATTTCCCACTTTCTTTTCAATCAAGTTTAAAGTGGCTGGGTTTATGTTGAGGTCTCTGATCCACTTGGATTTGAGTTTTGTGCAGAGTGACAGGCTCTGAACTATTGATGCAGAACTTTCTTTCTTTTTTTTTTTTGGTTTTTTTTTTGGTTTGTTTTTTATTTATTTTGTATTTATCAAGAAAAACAGTAAAATGAATTTAAAATGCTGAGAAGTTAACAATAACTATAAAGAAGATAAAAATCATAAGCATGACTTATCAAGGGTGATAATGCAAATAAGATTGCTACACATATATTTACTCTGTGTTCAGCTTTCCCTCTGAATTTTTTTTCCATCCCTGTATATCCTTATTCAAGGTCCCTTCCCCCTCCCACCACATCAGGTCACTTTTTCTTCTCCGCAACTCCCCATCCCCTCCCTGGGCAGGCAGCAGACAGTCCTATGGCATTCATGTCATCTTCTCAGTCATCCTTCTGTTCAGAGATTGTTAATTCTTCTTGCTTGTATATATTGCTTATCTTTGAGATCTCTGGCTGAAGGACAGAATAATAGGGAATTTAGAATAGGGTTATGCTACCTTCCAAACTCCAGACCAATGACCTCATCTCTCCTCACTTACTTCATCTGCTTGTCAGTTGCTTGTATTTGACCTGCCTGCTGGGACCAATGCTTCAGAGGGTAGGAGAGTGGGGCAAGGGAAGGGTCTGAATCCTAAATTAGCCCTCTGCGTCTCTCCTTCATACATAAGCATTCTGAATTTTCACCCAGCCTTCCTGGGTATTTCAAGAACTGCTATAATTATTTGCCAGCATTTTTTCATACTTGCATTTGTTCTACTTTTTTTCTTCAAAATGTGTGAAAGTTAACAGGAAAATAGTCAGGAGAGGAAAAGAAGAAAAGATAAATGTGTCCTGTGTTTCTTGATCCCCAGGTGAGCTACCTGCCTTTGGATTGTCCTCAGTTATAATTCCTTAAAGGGAAGAGCTTGCCGGTGGTCACCCTGGCAAGTGCTCACTTCAGACACAATAAGAAACGCTTGGAATGATGATAGCAGGACTTCCGGTCTGCCATGTGGGTATTAAGCTACAACCAGTACGTGCCATTGCCAGTAGTCAACTTGTCTCCTGGAAATTACCCTTATTCTAATAGATGAAAGCCCTATATGTCATCCAAGTTAAATAAAGAGGAGCCTCACCTAGGGCCTTGCCATAGTGGCAAAGACAGAACAAAGGAGCTAAGAGCTAAAAACTGGAAAGCCCAGTGGGACTCCCCCCAAGATGTCACTCCCTTGAGCCTGGACTCCTGTCCTGAGTAAGGAATCTTTTAGAATGATTCTTCCAGTCACTCATGCCCCAGTTCTTAAAATTTTACTCCCACATATAAAATTTTATGAGGTTAGATAGATTCCTTAAGCCCTTTTGGAATTAGAATTTCCCAGCTAAAAGGCAGGTGCCATAAAGCTTCAATAAACCCACTTTTAGAATCTCAGGCTCCCCTTGTGTTATTTTTCCCTCAGGGAGTACCAGGCACTTTAAAGAGACAACTATGTGTGACAGTGGGAACAATGGTGTATAGGAAAATGTACCTTTATCCATGGCATTCATGCTGCTTGGAAGTTGTTAGAAAGTAAAGTAACCCTCATTGTCTGCAGAGGATACTTCCAGGAACCCCAGCGCATGTCCGAGACTGTAGACAATAAGAACCCATTCACAATGTACCTCACACTTCAAAGAGTAAATTAGTCACATAAGAAGTAAAACGAATAATAACAGAAGAACCATAACAGTATGTTACAAGATATTTCTGACCCTGACCGTGGCTGCTTTTCCCCCCAAATATGACTCAATCATTTATATTTATTTTATCCTGTTTGGCTTATGTCTCAATCACATACCTAGCTAGCTCTTTCATCTTAATTCAACCTACTTCCATTAATGTACCTGGCCATATGGCCTGGCCTGTGGCTCACCTGGGTTCCTTAAATGGTTCTTTGGCAGCTGGATGGAGGCTGTCTGATTCTGACCTCCTCCTACCTGTACTTCAATTTCCCTGCCTACTTCTAAGGTTCTCAACACAGGCCAAAATAATTCTTCTATTCAAAGAATGACATTCACAATGTCCAGATACTACTACATCAACAACATGCTATAATCAATGTTATCTAAATAAACTTTGCTGTCTATATGTATAAACGCACATGTATACACAGAGAGAGAGAGTTGTGTGTACCTATAAAAGCCTTCCCCTTTCTGCTTTTGGATAACTGCACCCATGGAAAGCAGGACTGGAGATAAGAAGTGGCTACAATAAAGAAATGTCAAAGCTGCCTGTGCTCTCTATAAATGTACCCATCATAGAACCCAGGCATAAGACAACAAACTGGGGTGACTCCATATCTTGTTGCTTTTCATCGTGCCATAATACCAAGTCCTGAAAGCTTCATTCCCCCTGGTAGAAAATGCATCCAAACTTTTCTTGTTTCCACCCCTTATGTTCCTCCCTCAATATAAAAATAAATCTTTTGTTCATTAGGTTTTGGGATGGCAAGAGAACACTCTTAAAATAGTAGAGTGAATGAATGCTCAGTGTTCAGAAACTTTCAAACATTTTAAGACAGCAGGCACTGTGAAAATGGTATTCTAATGATTAGAAAATTATGCTACAATATGCACTTTGAAGGAAAATGACATTATCTTTCTTTTTAACCATAAAATCTAGTCTTCTATGAGATTTCTATCATCCTGACTTTTTTGTTTTTTAATTTTAGTATATATATATATATGTTATCTGTATGTGTGTGCAGTGTGTGTTATATATGTATGTGATATATGCACATGAGTGTGTTGGTATGTGCACCCATGCAGGTATACAAAGAGATCATAGGAAGGAACCTAGCGTCATCCTCTGTAGCTCTCTGACATATTCCTTTGAGACAGGGACTCTTACTAAACAGATTCTCACAATTTCAGCTAGACTGGGTGACTAGTGAGCTCTAGGAGTCAACCTGTCTCTACCCCTCAACACTAGGATTACAGGCACACACAGCCATGCCTGGAAGTTTCTATGACTGATAGGGATTAAAACTCAGAGTCTCATAATTGCATAGCAAGTATTCTTGCCCAATGATGCAGCCCCATAAAATGTATTTTCTATCATTATCAAAGTAACTATAACCTTTCCATTGTTCTATGCCTATGTCCTAGCCTACCTAGTATTGCAGAAGTAGGACAAAACAGATATGTGACAGAAAGAGGGATGAGGAGAGGAGAGATATAGGAGAAGAAAGGGAGAGCGGAGAAAGGGAGACAGTGAGGAGGAAAAAGGATGAAGAGGGAGGGGAAACCATATAAATGATAGGCTTAAATATTATAGTATCTGAGACACTCTATGTTCTGATGTCTGCAACCCAGAAAATCAGTGCTTTGTGTTTTAGGCCAACTCCAAAGACATGGAAACCTAGAGAGCACATGGTGTCATTATTATTTTAAGGACACAAGATTGACATTTCTGCTCAACAGTCGTGAAGAGAGAATTAAGCACCCTCTGAATTTTGCTTTTGATTCTGCTCAGTCCTTTAGTACCTTGGATGATGTACAACCAAATTTTAGAGAGAAATTTGCTTCATTTCATACTGATACACTATCCCAGGCCCTCCCAGACACATTTGACCAGATACCTGAGTATCCTTTACCCAGTAAAGCTGACACACAGAATAAGCCATCACATTTTTTTAATGCAACTCTGTCAGGAGTTTCTAGATTACCCCAAGTGTGTATCTTTCAGAGTTCTTTCACTAAAAGTCGCAGAATCTTACAAATTTGTCCTCACTAAACTTGACTGACTAAAATGAATTTTCTTTTTATAATATTATTATTTTTTTATTTTAAAAAGGTTTTTCCATATCTGCCACTGCTCCCCCTCCCTTCCCCTCCTCAAAGTCCCTCACAGTCCTCCTTCAGCCTCCTACAGCCTCATCCCCGACTTTCCATTCCCCAAGGAGAGCAAGGAGTCCCAAGGTGGGCTACTTCAGTCTGGAATATCAAGTTGAGGTAGGTCAGAGTCCCTCATCCCATTATTAAGGCTGGGTTAGGTGTTCCTCTGTAAGGAATGGGCTCTGAGATGTCAGTTCATACTCTGATCCTACTGCAAGAGATTCCACAAACTACCCATGCTATTAGACAGTCATCCACCTTTGAAGGGTTTAGTTCCTTTCCACGAAGGTTCCTCAGCAGTTATTTTGGAGTCAGTAAGCTCCCAATAGCTTGGGACAGCTGTCTCTGTGGGTTTCCTCTTCATGATCCTGATCCCTTTGCTCATATACTTTCTCCTCTCTCTCTTTCTTCTACTAGATTGGGAGCTCCACCTGATGCTTAGCTATGGATCTCTGCTTCTGCCTCTATCCATTGCTGAATGAAGATCCTATAGTGACACTTACGGTAGTCATTAATTTGATTATAGGGGAAGTCCTTTTTAGGTACCCTATCCACTATTGCTTGGAGTCCTAGCCAGGGACATCTTGGGGTTTCTTGCCTTAGCACCAGGTTTCTTTCCAACTTTTTAGTGGCTTCTTCTATCAACATATACATTTTTTGCTCTCCCTCCCTATTACTCTTCTCATTCAACCATCTTCTCTCATAATTTGTTTACACTTCTCCTTGCTCGCTCCCCATTATGATCACAGTTTACTCAGGAGATCTCTATTTCTCCCTTTCTGGGGGATCCCTGGATGTCTGTCATAAGTTCCTCCTGTTACCTAGCTTTTTGGGGGTCATGGTTTGAAGCCTGGATATTTGCTTTATGTTTAAAACCCGTTTATGAGTGAGTACATACTATGTCTATCTTTCTGGGCCTATGTTACCTCACTCAGAATATTTTCCAAATCTGTCCATTTGCTTGCAAATTTTAGGATGTCATTTTCTTTATTACTGCTGGGTAGTACTCCATTGTCATCACTCATCTTGGCTGGTTAAAATTTGTAAAAGTCTGAACATGACGAATTAAGTGGAAGTATAAAAAATTAAAAATTAAAAACACTTATTCTAAAATACTTTCCCAGCATTTTCCAAAATATGACCAGGTCTTTCCTGAACAGAATATGCTTCATCTAGATCACAAGCATGTCCTGTTGCTCTTTTGCTCTTTGACCCACTTATAATATATTCGTGTATGCTTGATGCTGCTGTCACTCCCAGCTTTGCTTGTTTTGACAAGGTACCCTGCTGGTGTATAAATATGTTGATCTAACATCTACTGAGCATGTGTACAATGGTCAAATGATCTATCAGGTGTTTTGTGAGCACTTAGGTAGAACTTAAACACAATACACAGTGTATTAGTAAAGAATTCACACAGCAAATTCAGGTGCCTAGTTAGTAATTTTTGTTCTGGCACTAGTTACATAATTAAGAAAATTGTTAAATATAGCTTTCCCTCTATTTTCTAATCTGCAAAGTGATGGCACTTTTTTTTAGCATTAGCTGCATATGGTGGGTGGTATAAAGGTTATATAGAGTCACAGATATAATTCATATGGGTCACTAGGATCATTAGATCTGTACTGTGGGGAAAATGGACAAAGCACAGGTAGGTCATCTGAACTTTATGTTCTTACACAGTTTTCTCATCAGTACTGTCCTCCTCTTAGGCTTTTGTTCTTTGTCTAGATGACCTTACCAGAAATAGTAATAATTCACTTTAGGACCTGGTTTCAGAAACTTGTTGACTTCTCAAAGATCATATATGAAAGAGGTACCCATTTCTACCACAAAAAAGTCATACAGTACTCTCAGGTGTGAACTTTTGTGTATACTTCCTAATCCAAGGCCATTGGCTCATTATTTCCAACCAATTTGTGTTGTCCTCAATCCTTGATCAGAAGATTACCAAGCATTCTCCTCTCTTCCTAAAAAGGAATATTTTTTTTTCCTCTCTTGAAGCTGTCAAAAATTTCCTTAGTTCTTAGTTCATGCTCCGGAGGCACTGGGGCTCATTATGTAAATTAAAATGACTTATACACAACCCACATCACCTCAGGTTACACTAACGAGTTCTAGATAAGAGAGGATGAACATAAAATTGTATCAGGGGTATTTAGGAGCAACTGCCCGAGTGAAAGAATAATGAGATGAGTTGTAAAGGGAAGCTATGGAAGGCAGTTAGATAAGAGTTCATATCTTCAATCATTTTTAAAGATACATTCACCTGATAATGTGGTGTAGGTGTACATCTGAGCTGTATGCATCAGTACTCATTCTGAATATCACTCAGTATTGAGCTTGCTAAAGTGGTCTGAGTTGTGAGTACATCTGCCTTCTTAAGTGCCAGTCTGGAGGGTCAGAGGGTTCTGTTCTAGACCTATAGTCTCAAATTCAGCCACTAAAGATATCAGTAAAATGATACCTCTCTGTGCCTTGCAAAGAGAAAATTATTGAAAGTGTTGGCTTTTTCAATAACAACTCTTTAAAAGCTATGCAAGTCAAAGAGGCTTTTACCCTAAATTGAAGTATCTAGAATCCCAAACAGCATGTGTTAAATCTATAGTCAAAGACAGTTGAGGTTTTCCTTATACCTTGCTCTTTCAGGAATTTTACTGAGGGATCTACTTTTTAATTTAATTTCTCCTTTAATAATTTTATACATGATTATAGTATGCCTTGATCAGACTCACTCCCACAATCTTCTTATTCTCATCTTCACCTCTATTCTTTGCTCCCAATAGGTGTAAAGTACACAAAAGAGTGTATATAATTGACATACAATTGCTCTACAATTTTATATAAAAATAAATATGAATACTTTAGTATAAATAGAGATCTTAATGCAGATAGGGGATCCTGGAACTTGTCTTCATAAGATAGTGAGTGCAGCTGTACATAATACTTAGTTTGTATTATGGGGCTAATCGATGTGGTATGGTTGAATTTAGAAAGGGCACAGAATTGGCTCTCAAACTGTCATATGATAAAGGAGAGATAAAACTACGGAGAAAGAGTGAGAGCTTAGACTTCAGAGTAGAACATACCTGGAACTGCGCTTCCTGATCTAGTCATTGCCAGAAAGTTTGGAATTCAATAATTGTTTTGACTTTCCCTATCTTGGTTTTACTTTCAGGGAAATGTAATTGTAGACACAGCATTTATCATCTGATACATTATTAGATGAACTCTAATGTCTTCTCACCTGCAGACTTTCTTGCTGGCTTCTTGGTCAGGCTATTTTTGTCCTTGAATATTTAACTTATTAATATTCATTTCTGATCACCTCCCATCTAAATTACTACCCTTGGAAAGACTGTGAGGACTTTAAGAAGTCCAAGCTCCAACATACACTACTATTGAGCACAGGCCAGTAATTTAATGCCTACAGACATTTTTCTTCACTTGTATAATGAGTAACTTTGAACATTTATTTAAAATAAGAACAAAAAGTTTGAGTTATTTATTCAAATTTTCATTTGTTAACCTTCATCCAAGAAAGTACCTTTTTATTTGTAGTTATTTTCATAGTTTTAATGATTGGTTAATTATGTTTAATATATACTTTCAAGGAATAGAAGAGAAAGCATAGATACTTAGAAATAAAGAAAGTCAAGGTTTTGATTTTTAATACAATGCTTGAATTCTTTCATAGTATTTTTGACATACATATAAATTCACATATAAATTAAAATAGAGGGGCATATTTTTTCAATTTGCATTGGCACTTCTTTCATAAACTTAATTATTGGTTCCTCACTCCAGCCTTAAATGTAATATCCAAGATTTTATTGAGCACATTCTATTTATATTCTAGTTAACTTAAGACCTTGCCCTTGACTTCCATAAGTTCTTAAGTTAATAGAAAGAAAAAGATATGGGGATAAGTGAAATTACATATTTTTTAAAGCAGAATGCAATTTAAAAGGCAGTCTGTGCTGTACAAAGAATGAGCTGGCTTTATGTTTGAATTCCAAGAGCACACCAAAAGAGGATCAGTGTGATGTGTGAAAATATATTCCTGAAGGTATTTCAAATATGCCAAAAAACTGTTAACTGTGTTTGCTAAGTACAAGGTACTATCATAAGCACTTTATATTATTAAATTACTTTGAGATCTATCCTGGGGCAAAACAGGTTAACAAGCACATGTGAGGTCTTACTGTGGCTTGAAGTAGGGCTGAGATTTCTATGGTGTGCTAACTTGAAAGAGAATGGCCCTTATAGATTTAGAGATTTGAATGGTTGCTTACCAGGAAGTAGCATTATTTGAAAGAAGTGGGAGGTGTGACATCGCTGGAGGAACTGTGTTACTGAGGTGGGCTCTGAGGAATTTAGAAGCCCAAGCCAGACCCATGACTTTTCCTTTTCCAGTTGCCTCAAGATCCAGATGAAGAACTCTCAGTTGCTTCCTTCTCCAGCACAATGTCTGCCTGTGTGGTGGAATGTTCTCTGTAAGCTGTAAATGAAGAAACTGTTTTGGCCTATGTAGGGCACCATAGAAGTGGGTGGAGTATCAGGGGAAGAGACAAGCAGAAGGAGGGTGGAGTTAGTCAGTCACCATCCAACCCCCCTAGAAGAACAGACATGTAAGAAATACAGGTGAACCACGGGCTGGGCCAGGTAGAAATGGGTTGAATTAAGATGAAAGAGCTAGCTAGTAATGTGCTTGAGACATGGGCCAAACAGTATGAAGTTAATATAAGTATCAGATTCATTTCCTTAGGGGAAAAAGCCACCACGGGCCAAGTCCAAACCTCAGGGCCCAAACGGGCTGGAGAACCTTCTACAACATACCTGTGTGCTACCGTATTTTCCACTGAACATCTGAAACTGTAAAGCAGACCTAATTAAATGCTTTCTTTTATAAGGGTTGCCATTCATGGTGTTTCTTCACAGCAACAGAACACTAAAACATATATGTTAATATTCTGATTCTTAAGTTTGTGAGTTTTCTACCATGCTATACAAAAGAAAATCTTTGTCATGGAAATGTCATGAAAGCAAAGACAAATGCAGGATGATACATTTTTTCCTAGTTCCTAGGCCAAACAAACAAACAAACAAAAACCTACAATAGTAGAAATAACAATAGATTTTACATAAATACATAAATTCTGTATATTGAAATTTTGAGACTCCAGGCCCACAGCCAACTACGAGGTGAGTGCCACCCCTAATCCACAGACCAAGCAGAGACCATAGGTCTCTGAAGTCCAGACTGGTGATAAAGTCCCTTGTCCCCCACATACACCCAGATCCACCCTAAACAAAAGCCAGCTGTGAAAGCTCTTTCAAGTGGAGTTGCCAGCAAAACCCAGCCTAGGACATCCCACGACCAAAACCCACACCAATCACAAACCGTATTATCACATACTGACAACTGGAGGCCCACAACCCCCTGGCCCACAACTGACTAAGAGTTGACTAAGAGCTAAGAGTGAACTGAGGAAGCAATGGGCAGATGCCAGTACAAGAATACATGTAACAATATGAAGAACAACAAGGCATCACCAGAAGAAGCTGGTGGTTCCACAATATCAAAATCTGAGCATGACAATGAAGAGGAAACAGAAGGAAATGACCTTAAAAACAACTTTATGTAGATAATAGAAGCCTTAAAGGGAACATAAAAAAATTCCTTTAAAGAAATAGAAGAAAATCAAACAAAAAATTGGAATAGATTAACAAATCCCTGAAAGAAAACAAATAAACCAAGAAAAAAAAAAAAAACAGGTGAAGGAAATATCCCAGGAATTAAAAACTGAAATAGAAGCAATAACAAAGGTACAAACCAAGGCAATGCTAGAAATAGAAAACCTCAAGAAACAAACTGGAACTACAGACACAAACATAACCAACAGAAGGCAAGAGATGGAAGAGAGCATCTCTGGAGTGAAAGATTCAATAGTGGAAATAGATGTCAGTTAAAGAGAACACAAAAAACAAAAAGTCATAACACTGAAAGTTTGGGACACCATGAAAAGACCAATCCTGAGAAAAATCGGAATGAAAAGAGAATACCAGCTCAAAGACACAAAAAATATTTTCAACAAAATCATAGAAGAAAACTTTCCCAACCTAAAGATGGAAATGCCTATAAAGATACAAGAAGCTTACATGACACCAAATAAACTAGATGCCCCCCCAAAGTCTACTTGTCACATAATAAAAAGCAACTAAATCTACAGAACAAAGAAAAAATACTAAGAGTTACAAAGGAAACAGACCAAGTTACCTATAAAGGCAGACCCATTACAATAACACCAGAATACTTAATGGAAACAATGAAAGCAAGAAGGTGTGGGTCAGACGTTATACAGACTCTAAAAGAGCATGGCTGCTAACCCAGACTACTAGTCTCAGCAAAACTATCAGTCACTAGAGATGGAGTAAGCAAGATACTTTATGACAAAATCAGATATAAATAATTCCTATCCATAAATCTAGCCCTACAGAAAGCACTAAAGGGAAAACTTCAACCTAAGAAAACCAGGTACACCCATGAAACCCTAAACACTTAATAATCCCACAGAAGAAAAACCCAAAGAAGGGAAACATACACATGCTACCACCAAAAATAATAGGAAATAACAATCATTGGTCATTAACATCCCTTAGTTTCAATGGATTCTATTCACCTATAAAAAGACACAGGCTTACACAATGGATACAAAAAACAAATCTATCCTTCTGCTGCATAAAAGAGACACACCTCAACCTCACAGACAAACACAGGCTCAGAGTAAAGGGTTGGGAAAAGACTTTCTAATTAAATAGTCCTAAGAAACAAGCTGGTGTGCCATCCTAATATCTAACAAAATAGACTTCAAACTAAAATCCATCAAAAGAAACCATGATGGACATTACTTATTCATCACTGGAAAAATCCACCAAGATGAAGTATCAAGCCTGAATATTTATGCCCCTAAACACAAGGGCACCTACATATTGAAAAACAAAAGCACCAACCCATTACTAAGGCTTAAACCTCATATCAACTGCCACACACTTCAATACACCACTTTTACTATCTGGTAGGCCAACTGGACAGAAACTCAACAGAGAAATAGGGATCTAACAGATGTTATGACCCAAATGGATTTAATAGATATATACAGAACCTTCCACCCAAACAAAAAGGAATATACATATTTCTCAGCACCCCATTGAAATTTCTCTAAAATTGTCCACATACTCAGTCATAAAGCAAATATCAATGGATACAAATAAATATGGGAATAAACCTTTATATCATAGCAGACCATCATAGTTTAAAGTTAGAATTCAACAACAACAAAAAATCACAGAAATGCTACAAATTCATGGAGACTAAATATCTCCCATTTGAACCACCTCTGGGTCAAAGAAGATGTTAAGAAAGAAATGAAAGATTTCCTTGTATTTAACAAAGAATAGTTTACAACATACCCATACTTATAAAACACAATGAAAGCAGTGTTAAGAAGAAAACTCTTATCACTAGATGCCTATATAAAAAAAAAAAAAACCTAAAGAAATCTCACACAAGAGATCTAACTGCACAGATGACTGGTTTAGAGCAATTAGAAGCAAACTCACCTAGAAGGAGTAGACTGCAGGCAATAATCAAACTTACGTATGGTGATATATTACATATTTAATAAAACCTGAAATATCAAGAAACAGCATACAGTCAAAACCTAGGCAGACAACTCAGGAAATTCTTGATCCTAGAGTACAAGGACAAACAGCTGAGATTGAATAGCACACACCTTTAATCCCAGCACAAGAAAAGCCTGGAATGATGACCTATACCCTTAGTCCCATAACTCCAGAAACAGAACTTCCCGTTTCTGTGAGTTTAAGGCTATCTACAATATAGAATAGTTCACACCTTTAATCATAACCCAAATGGGATTCAGCTGACAAGAAGGGTATTTAAGGTCTCTTAGGAACCCAGCAGAGGAAGAAGCCACCAGAAGGAGCAACCAGGGGCAAGGCTGAGGAAGTTGCAAGACAACTGGGTGAGAATTGACTGTGGTGCTTCCTCTCTCTGATATTTCAGCCTTCCCCTGATATTTGGTTCAGAGTATCTTTTCTTACAATCTGAACTGGTGCTACACTTATAGCTGAAATCAGTACAACAGAAACCAAGAGAACAATACAAAGAATCAATGAATCGAAGAGTTGATTCTTTGAGAAAGTTAACAAGATAGTTAAACCGTTATCCAAACTAACCAAAAGGCAGAGGGAGAGTATTCAAATCAACAGAACCAGAAATGAAAAAAGGGAAATAACAAAACACATGCAGGCAATCCACAGAATTTTCAGGTCATACTTTGAAAATCTATACTACACTTAAATGAAAAACTTAAAAGAAATGGACAGCTTTCTGGACAGGTACCCCTTACCAAATTTAAACCAAGATCAGATTTAAAACTTACACAAACCTATAATACCAAAGGAAATTGAAGCTGTTACTAAAAGTCTCCCAAGTAAAAAAGTCTAGGACCAGATGGCTTCAGTACAGAATTTTACAAGACATTTAAAGAAAAACTAATACCAATACTCTTTAAACTGTTCCATACAATAGAAACTGAAGGAACAATGCTGAACTCTTTTTATGAGGCTACAATTACACTGATACTCAAGCCACTCAAAGATGCAACAAGGAAAGAGAATTACAGACCAATCTCCCTCATGAACATTCATGCTAAAATACTCAATAAAATTCTGGCAAACCATATACAACAACATATAAAAAAATCATCCACCACGATCAAGTAGACTTCATCCCAGAGATGCAAGGATGATTCGACATACAAAAACTGTGAATGTCATCTATCATATAAACAAACTGAAAGGAAAAAAACACAGGATCATCTCCTTCGATGCTAAAAAGTCATTTGACAAAATCTAACACTCCTTCATGATAAAAGTCCTGGAGAATTCACAAATACAGGGAAAATATCTAAATATAATAAAGGTAATATAGAGCAAGCCAACAGCCAACATAAAAATAAATGGAGAAAACCTCAAAGAAATCCCACTAAAATAAGTAACAAGACAAGTCTGCCCTCTCTCTTCTTATCTATTCTATATAGTTCTCAAAGTTTTAGCTAAAGCAATAAGAGAATAAAAGTAGACTAAGTGAATACAAATTGGAAAGAAAGAAGTCAAACTATCTTTATTTGCAGATGATATGATTGTATACTTAAGTGACCCCCAAAATACTACCACGGAAGTTTTACAGCTGATAAACACCTTTTGCAATGCAGCAGAGTAAAAGATTAACTCAAAAAATAATCACTAGCACTCCTATACACTAAGGATGAAAGGACTGAAAAAGAAATAAGGGAAACATCACCCTTTATAATACCTGCAAATAGTATTAAATATCTTGGCCTAACTCTAACCAAAGAAATATCAGACCTGTTTGATAAAAACTTTAAATCTCTGATTATCAACATTGAAGAGGATATCAGAAAATAGAAAGATCTCCCATGTTTCTGGATAGGTAGGATCAACATAGTAAAAATGACAATTTTACCAAAAGCAATCCACAAATTCAATGCAATCCCCATGAAAATCCCAACACAAGTTTTTTATGACCTTGAAAGAACAATATTCAATTTTGTATAGAATAACCGGAAACTCAGAATTACCAAAACAATCCTGCTCAATAAAAGAAAGTCAGGAGTCATCACCATCCCTGACTTCAAGGGGTACTATAGAGCTACAGTAATAAAAACAGCCTGGTACTGGTATAAAAATAGACTTGTGGATTGATGGAATGGAATTGAAGACCTTGACATTAACCCACACACCTACAAACACCTGATTTTTGACAAAGAGGCCAAAAATATACAATAGAAAAAAGATAGTATCTTTAATAATTAGTGTTGACATAACTGGATGGTAGTATGTAGAAGAATGCAAATAGATCCATGCCTGTCACCCTGCACAAAACTCAAATCCAAGTGGATCAAAGACTGCAACATAAACCCAGCTACACTGAACTTGACAGAAAAGAAAGTGGGAGATATCCTCCCACACATTGGTACAGGTGGCCACTTCCTAAATATAACACCAGTAGCACAGACACTAAGAACAACAGTTAATGTAAATGGGACCTTCTGAAACTAAGAAGCTTCTGTAAGGCAAAGGACAGAGTCAATAAGACAAAATGACAGCCTACAGTATAGGAAAAGATCTTCACCAACCCTACATCTCACAGAGGACAGATCTCTAAAATTCTCTATAGAGAACTCAAGAAACTAGAGCTCCAAAACCTAAATAACTCAATTTAAAAATTGGGTTCAGAGCTAAAAACAGAATTCTCAACAGAAGAATTACAAATGGCTGAAAGGCACTTAAAAATTTTCTCAACATCTTTAGCCATGAGAAATTCACCTCAAAACAACTCTGACACATTACATCTGTCACAATGGTTAACATCAAAAACACAGATGACAGCCTATGCTGGAGGGGATTAAGAGCAAGGTGAACACTCCTCCATTGATGGTGGGAATGTAAACTTGTACAGATACTCTGGAATGTAGCATAGTAATTCCTCAAAAACTGGGAATCAATCTCTCCAAGGATCCAGCAATATCACTATTGGGCATATATCCAAAGGACGTACATTTGTATGCCGAAGGCATTAGCTCAGCTATGTTCTTAGCAGCATTATTGGTAATAACCAGAACTTGGATACAACCTAGATGCCCCTCAGCTGAAGAATGGATTAACAAACTGTGGTACATCTACACAATGGACTACTACTCAGTGATAAAAACAAAACAAAACAAAAAACCTCAACATTCTAAAATTTGTAGGTAAATGGTTGCATTTGGAGAATATTCCTGAGTGAGGTCTCATAAGCCCAGAAATATAGGCATGAAATGTATTCACTCATAATTGGATTTTAGACAAAAAGCAAAGAATATCCAAGATGTAACCCACAACCCTGATTCTGAAGATCAGAAGGAATTTACGAGTGAGACATCTAGGGATCCCCCTAGAAATAGAAAACAGAGAAGATCTCCTTAGCAAATTGAGATCATAACGGGTTACCACCAAGAAGAGGTAGGAAAAAATCATGAGAGATGGAGATGGCTGAGTGAGAAAAGCAAAAAAGGGGGAGAAAAAAAAAGAAATAGATATCTTGATAGAGGAAGCCAGTGTGGGGCTGGAAAGAGGCCGGGTGCTAGGGAAACCTCCAAGAACTCACAGGATGTCCCTGGCTAGGTCTCCAACCAATAGTGAAGGTGGTGCCTAGACAGGACTTCCCCTATAATCAAATGAATGGCCATCCTAAGTGTCAATATAGAACCTACATCCAACACTGAATGTAGGTGGAAGCAGAGATCCAGATGCAGCTGGAGAATGGGGGATAGGAATTATGCGAAAAAATCCCACAGAGATGGCTGGCTGAAGTTCTGGGGAGCTCACTGAACCAAGAACAGCCACTGGGGAGTCATCAGGGAAAAGGATCTATGTCCTCCAATAGTAGGGGATTGTCAACTGGCATGGGCAGTATGTGCAGCCTTAGAGAGGATGATCAGCCCGTGTTCTTGTGCATGGGCTGGAACCTTGGAGCCCATTCCCTGCAGAGTGCCTAACCCAGTCTTGATATTGGGATGAGGGAATCAGACCAGACTAAAGTGGAAGTGCCAGGCTGAGCTGACCTACCTTAGGACTTCTTGCCTTTTTCAGGGAGGGGATGGGGGATCGAGTGGGGGGGAGGCTGAAGGCAAACTGGGAGGGATTGGATGGAAGGAAGGGAGGGAGAGCAGGGACATACATGGAAAAAAGACCTTTATAAAATAAAGAAGAAAGAAAGAAAGGAAGGAAGGAAGGAAGGAAGAAAGAGACAGAGAGAGAGGGAGGGAGAGAGAGAGAGAGAGAAAGAAAGAAAGAAAGAAAGAAAGAAAGAAAGAAAGAAAGAAAGAGACAGAGAGAGGGAGAGAGAGAGAGAGAGAGAAAGAAAGAAAGACAGACAGACAGACAGACAGACAGACAGACGACAGAAAGAAAGAAAGAAAGAAAGAAAGAAAGAAAGAAAGAAAGAGAAATTTTGACTTAGTCTTCCAAGGTTAAGGACCTTTGGAATTCATAGTGAGCCCTGCCTGAGTGAAGAGAGTGGCAATGTTATTATTCTTCATGAAGTATTATGCAAACATTGCTATAGAGCAAAGTCCAGCAGCACAAAAAGAAACTCTAGCATCAAGGCTAGACTTACTTTGCCAGACACATTCTTTAGATGGATTTGTAAGTTGATAGGTGGAGAGATACAGTAGGGTATGTATGCAAAGATTTAACACATAAAATACAGGGTGATTGCATCCATCATCTGAAAAGTATAAGTATTTTGTTTTATTAGTTCACAAAGAAGGACGGGGTGAAAGGATCAGGGTTACTCTGTAACAGTAGCTTCTGGTTCCCAAAGGAGGAAAATCAAGGAAAGCTAGACTTCTTAGTATATGATGCCTGAATAGAGGATGTCTTCTTTTGAAATGTTCAGAGTGTATAATGATACCAAAAGTATCATGAATATCTGATTCTGTGAAAATAGAGGCAAGGCCAGAGATGGTTAGGGCTGTAGGAAAAATGTCCCCATTTTTCTCATGATGATGCCTTACACATTCTATCTTTCCCGGGCTTTACTCTTCCAAATGAATTGTTCTTTTTAAGAAGGATTTACCCTAGTGAACATGATTTCCTAGTTATCATGATATTCATACTCTTCTAGAAATAGAGAAAAAACACTCTCAGGTATCAGATAGTTCATTGCAAAACCACCTCCCCAAGCATGTGATGAGTCATATGCTATATGAATACTCAGAGGCCTACAGAGTCAGTGCCCTAGAAGCCTTCTCCTGGAGTGTTGTTGCAGTCCAGCATCTGCTATTGTTACTTAACACATTTCCCTTTATACAACACAGGACGTCTAGTCCTTTTTGTGGGACTTTCAATCAATCAATCCCAGATCTCCTGGGATCTACCATTTATTTTATATGCTCAGGCTTAGGGACTTAAATGCTTTTGATTTAAGGACTTAAGAAGAGAAATGAGCTAGGATCTCTTTTCATTTATTTTATCACCAAACAAAACGATGAAGGTTCTCAGGTTATGTCTATGACTAAATTTGCTAAGTGCACTTTTAGCTCCAGAAATGTTGTTAGTAAATTATAAATATTTTGATAGTATACCATGAATTCTTTGGAGACAAAGCTCAATATATGGAAAGGATACATTTTAGTCACTTTTAATTTCTCATTGCCATCTGTGCTTTTTTTTTTAATTACCTCTACTTATTTAGGTTACTCAAAGGTGTTGGCATTCTAATTTTTCTGTTATTTCTAATTCATATTGCTTTACATAATTTTAACACAATTTTTCTAGAATTATTAGACAAACAGTGGTGATAACTAGCTCAATAAATAGGTGATAAATGATAGATGATAGGCAGACAGACAGATAATAGATGACAGATGGGCAGATATTAACACTGTGCTTCTTAACAACATGTGTGTTCATCTACTGAAAAATATAAACATTTTATAACAATATAATTTAATTTTAACCCCTTTCTTTATACTTTTATTATGAAGGTTTTATAATAATCACATGTAAATTCATTATGTATATAGCTTACTTAATATATTTCACTCAATTTAAAAGGTTCATGGCTGTTAATTCAAATTTTACAAAGTGACTTTTCTGTTTGTCTATCTCACTTCAAAATGTTAAATTCTGAATTGTACCCTGTTGAGATGATACTCTGGATTCTGCTATTTTCCAGGAATGGAAAGCCTTGCTCATAGAGAGCTAAACTATTGGAAACCAATGTGAGCTGGGTGATGCTTGGTGTCACCATTGTTAAGGTCCAGTGCGGTTCAGTTTTGCCTCTTAGTTTTAGGGTGAACCTCGGCTTTTCTAAGTAATCATTCAGTGAAAAATCTAAAATATTTACCAAACCATCTTAGCCCAGTGGGACCTAAATTCCCAATTCAGTCTCCTCTGTGATAGACAAGAGGAGTTGCCTGTTTCCTTCTGAGTCCTACGATACCTCTAAGTTTACAAGATCTGAAGGTAGTTAGGGAGTTTGCCTGCCAACTTGGGGTTTCTTCTCCTTCTGTGGCTCACTTCTTTCTACTATGGCCCTGTCTCACACCTGTCAATTCCCCACCACTCTGCATCGCCGCCCCCCACACACACACTTTATCCCCTTCTTCTGAGGTTAATAACACTTTTTTTCCTTCTCCAGCTGGGGGATCTGGGATTGCCCTGGCAGGGGAGAATCACATTAACGGGATTTTGCCCACTGCAGTTTCCCTTTTTCATGAGATGGGCCCCCTCCGGTGTCTACCTGATTTGGGTCATGCTCCACAGCTTTCAAACAGCTTTCTAAATATAATTGTTACCAGCAGGCGAACGTAACCAATGCAAAGGACTGCAGTCTATGAAAATAGGAACCGAGAGATAAATTCTTAAATATGAATTAATTTCAACCTTAAAAAAAATAAATTGTATTTATCTCAGAATGTAAGCCAAGACTAATGGCTAGATCCGGCTCTAGATCCTAATCTACTCATGTAATTGAAGGTAAATGTAATGGGGCTGCTTCACCTGAAGACTTACCTTTTTTTCCTCCATCAAATGGCTATTTTCCTGGAGGTGCCCTCCCACTATGGAGGGCAGCTGAAGAACACTGGTGTTAATATTTTGAAGCAAGGTGAACACTGCTGGGAAGCAGCCAGTTCTCTGAGTTAATATAATTCCTGGGTTGCTAAAGCAACTGAAGACTGCACTGTAAAAACTCTGATTTATTAAGTTCTATGAATAGCCTCACTCATTCCTCATTACTTGCTCTTGACTTTGTCTCTTTGCTGGACAGTGGGAAAAAGCACCAAGAGGAATCCTGCTTTCCCCAGTCACTATTTTTTCAATGTATTTCTATTTATTCTTGGAAAAGTTCCTCATGTGCATATCATAGTTCAATCTTATCTATGTTCCACTCCACCATAAACTCCTCCCTGATTGACTTCACTGTATCAAACTCCCAACTTCATTTTCTATTTTAGATATTATTTTATTATTATTTTTAAGTGAGTATGTGTGTATATGGAGGGTAATATGCATATATGTAAGTTCAGTTATCTTCAGAAGCCAGACACTAGGTCCCTGTGAGCTAAAGCTATGGGGCAGTAAGCTTACAGTGAGCTCAGTGTTTGCCAACCTATGTGCTACTAGGGATCCAACTGTAGTACTCTGAAAGAGCACTGAGCACTCTTAAGACTGCTGAGACATCTGTCCAGTCTTATCTTCTCTTTTGTTATTGTTGTTTTGGAGGATTCTTTGGTTTTATTTGTTTAGTTTTTGATTTTTAACTTTATTTGTAGCCTATGGTGTTATATTAGTGTATGAATAAACTACCAGACACCATATTCCTGAGAAAAACTACCCCATCCCTACCAGGAAGCGAGACATTGCCAACTGCTTCTCTGAAAAGGAAGAAGCATGGACCCCTCTTATACCCATGCTGGAATATTGTCTGGCTTGCTCTTGTACAGGTCTTGTGTGTGCAGTTTTATGGCTGCTGTGAAACCAAGGATGCTACACATTCTTTCACTTTAAGTGAAAGTCCTCATGAAGAAATTTTTTATAATAATGTAAGTTTTTGGATGTTGGAAAAGCATAAATAACATGTACAAAACAAATAATGAGCTTTTTTAAAATAAATATTTTGTTTGTTTCTGATACATCTTGGAGAAGAATCAGAAGGTTTATACAGGTCAATAAATATCTCATGTTATTCTACCTTTGTTTAAAAATTTTCAAGTTCATTGTGATGCTCTGCCTACATTTCACATCATCTCTTTGGACTATACATATGCCAGACAATTTTATCTAATAAAATTGTTGCAATTTTCATTTGAAAATTAGATTGATAATATTGCATAGATTGCGCCTTAACTATTAGGGGAAAACTCTACTAGAGAAGTGTTGAGTATGGAAATTTAGACATCAGAATTTGGCCTGGGAGGAAAATTCATATTTCTAGATTTTCATTCTATGCTAAAATTATGGATTTCAGATATCTACCTTTACACAGGCTAAGAATGATACTAAAATTGACAAGTAAAGTGGGACTTAAGTGTTCATGTTCCCTCACTTGAAAATATAATATATGCTTAAATTGAGATAGAGTGATAAAGGGAGCCCTGGCTGGTGCTCCCTGGAGTCCTGAGCATCTCTTTTCTGCTGGAGAAGTCTCCCCTTCCAGCAGGGAAAGAAAACAGAGATTTTGTCTCTTAAGGTGGTCCCAGGTAAATGGTCACTAGAAAGAAGTCACTGAATGTTACATAGAAAGGGTGGTGATTTTATCATTATGCATGGGAAGAGGACAAAGGAGAGAGAGAGAGAGCAGAGGGAGGAATTGAGATGGGGCAGAGAGGGAAAGAGGAGGACTAGAGAGGGGGAGGAAGACCAGGGAATAGCGGGACTCAAAAACTGTAAGTGCAGATGAACTGATATTGTATCATGAGAAAAATGCTTCTCAAAACATAGGACTAGGTATACCCTCGCAGAGCTGTGTCTGAAGCTGTTGTCATTGTTGTTTATTTGTCTTATTTATTTCAGACAGGTCTCCCTTTGCACCTCAAAACTGGCCTCAAACTCAAAGCAGTCCTCTGTCTCATCCTCTCTAATGTTTGGATTACAGGTTGAGCAACCAGATCCAGAATGGAATTGAGTCTTCATTCTGTTGAACTCTTTGCAGCATTATAAAAATTATTCCTCTGAAAACTTTCTCTCCTTCTCTATAAAAATAGAAATAACATCTTAAAATCTACAAGTATTTCACTAGAATGATAGGAATTAAGTCGACTAACTGACATTAAATCACTGTTGTCCCATGCCATGAGGAATCCTCCACAGGTAGACTGGAGAGGAAAGGCTGAAACTCGTGAAAGAAACTTTCAATTTCATTCTTGCTTGTCCTTTGAAAACAACTTTATTTTCTTTTTTAGAAAAAGAAAACAAACCAAACTAATTTAACCATACTTTCTCTGCAAAAAATAATTTCTTGTCCAGTCTATGATTATCTCCAAATATACAGATATGCCAACTATGGTATCTTAGCATTCTCTTTTAAAATATAAAAAAAAAATGTGTATTTCCAAATTTTTAAACAGCAGGCTGAAAACCTGCTTCTGCAAAAGATTGTCTTCTGAAATGATATGTTCAAAGAAGGGGCGGAATTAAGGAGACAACAGACAGTGATTTACATTCAAAACAAGAATAATATTCAGGTGGTCACACACTGCATGAACAAATCCATCCATCCATGCCTTTGATCAGTGCACTGGCAGAATTAGCTGCAATGTTATCTTGAAATAACCTCACCAATTTTCATACACTTGGCTCACCCCTTTGTAGCTACATTTTGTTGAACATTTATTGACTTAAACCATCTTGTACACATCACTTCATGCTATTCTGACACCAATTCCTAAAGAGTGATACTATTATTCTCTTCCACAAGGAGAATAGCTAAGGTTTAATAAGTTTTTCTAAAAATTAAGCAGCCAGCAATACCCAAAGCTAAATTTCATATCACACCCTCCCACACTAAAGCTCTGCTTTTATATACACCCTCTCATGTATCCAGACACACACAGAGTCTGTCATGGCTTCTCGGTGGGCAAGAAGGTCTTCATAACACACACACACTCTCTCTTTTTTTCTAAATGTCTTATGCTGTTTTTTGAAAGATCTTTCAGAATCGAAGTATGCACGCAAGCACAAAAGATGTTATTAAATGAGAATGTAAGCTACAGTGTGAGTGTGTGGTCAGCAAATGCTCAGTTATGTAAGACAGTAACTTTGAGTGTTTGTGTTTTGTCCAAGAACCCATTTCAAAGGTTTTAGACCCAGCATCAGCAGCCACAGCAACAGCAACAGCTATATATAAACCCTACACTTCTCTGTCCTCCAGCTTCTTTTTCCCCTGACCTGCAAGCTTTAACACATTATTCCCCCAAAATAATCTGATTGGCCTGGGCTCCTAGTGTCATTGCCATGGAAATTCCCAGAACATAACCTGAGCAAATCCCCTGAATGCATTAACCAGAAGAAGACTTTGTCATTAAACAAGCAGTTGAAGAAGGTGCTCCTCCTGTAAGATATTAGTGATCAAAATAGAAAGCAGATAAGTTTATCAGAAGAAAGCAATTTCATTGTGAATACTGAGAAAGTGTTGTGTTGATAAGTATATAATAGCATGTTCCTTACCCTAAACCTTTCATTAGAATCTACAACACTGTGTTGGTGGTTTAGTTTGGTTTTAATTTTTTCCAGCCCTCATTATATTACTTAAAAATTCTATGTCATCCAACAAAACTTTTGAAAGTCAGAGTAATTCCAGACACTCACATAAGATTAATAAGCAGAATTTCTTTATGAAGCTGGTGACTCAAATGAGCATAAAGAACATAAAGATTATGTGCTTATATAGAATGCCAGTGAGAAGGGAGTGCTCACTTACACGGCAGTCATCTGTAAGAAGTCTCAGATACAGACCAACATCTCCTGCTATTTCCAGTAAGTACAGATAATCAATCAGTTGAATTCATTTTTAAAGATGTACTTATTTTTATTTTATGTATTTGTGTATTTTGCCTGTGTGTATGTAAGTGCAGTGCATGCATGTCTATTACATGCACAAAAGATGATGGACTACCTGAACAGGAGTTACTGATGGTTGTAAGCTGCCATGTAGGTACTGGAAACCTACTCACTTCTGCAAGAGCAGCAAATGCTCCCAACCCAGCAGCCAGCTCTCCAACCCTCAGACAGATTACTAGGTACTTTTCCTAGTGCTTCTAATAGCTTAAGGTTCTTATTCTTAAGGTTCTTATTCTCTTAAGGTTTATTTTAATTTATTAGTATGTGTGTGTTCAAAGAGACCAGAAGAAAGTGTCAGCTCCTTTAAAACTGGAGTCACAGGTAATGAGCCACCCAGTGTAGGTGCTAGAATCACACTCTGGTCCTCTGGAAAAGCAGCAAATGCTCTTAACCACTCAGGCATCTCTCTAACCCCATAACTAGATAATGTCTTTAAGCCCCTTTTACCTAATGAGGTTACAATGGAATCTGTGACTCATTCATTACTGCGCCACAGGTATTAATGAAAGTTATTAAATAAAGGGAAAGTTGATAAAGGATACTGAGAAATATAATGTTGACAGGTTGGGGGTGCGAGAGGAAAGCCAGAAGAGAGGTTTTTTATGAATAAAGTGTCATTTTTTATACATGTATCCCCTTGTTTAAAACTCCCTTCCCCCTCCTGCCCCTCCCAGTCAGTCACTCTTCTCTCCATCAATTTATTTCCTCCCCAGCAAGGGCAGGATGACCCAAGGTCCCAAGGTGGCTTAGTTCAGCATCCACTCCAGGCAGATCCACTTTCCTCATCCCAACATCAAGACTGGTCAGGTGTTCCTCTGGAGGGAATGGACTCCATGGTGCTGCTCCAAGGTACTTCAGATCCTAAGCTGTTCAGTGGTTCAGTGGTTGTGGTTTGCAGCTTGGGAATGCTTTGCTTTTTTTTTAACGTCCACTAATGAGTGAGCCTGAAGAAAGTTTTATGGTGTAGAGGGAAAAAGTCATCCAAAAGCAAGCAGGAATCTGCCATGCCAGATAAGAGGTCAGAACCTACAGGGAGATGCTATATGGAGAGACAGGAAACAGAAACCATTTTCCAGGAACAGGAAATGAGATCAAGAAGTATACAAGTAGAGGCTGTAAGAAGAAGAAATTCCTACAGTTCAGGTCAAAGAAGAGGGAACAGGGCAAAAGTACTAGAATATCACGGGGTCAACAGCACTTGTTGGTTTTTATCTTAAAGACCAGAAGAAATCAAATAGTGTTTGTGTGTGTGTGTGTGTATGAATGTGGTATATGTGTGATATGTATGCACATGCATATGCTTTTGTATACATGGAGATCCCAGGAAGACATGGGTGCTATGCGCTATCACTGTGCAGTAGTTTTTGAGACAAGTCTCCCACTTAGCTGGGAACTAGGCTGGCATACAGCAGGCCCCAGGATCTTTGCTTCCACCCCATAATGGGTAGGTTATAGACCTCTTTGTTGCCATGCCCAGATTGTTCAATGTTGTTTCATATTTGAACTCTGATCCTCATGCTTGAACAGCAGGTGCTCTTGCCCACTTAGCCATTTCTCCAGTGCCACCACAATGTATGTAAATAAGCACATAAATGAACTATTTAATAAGAAATTCCATCAGCAAAAGAAAGCCATTAATGAAGGTACGTACCTAAGGACTAAAACTTGGAAGCAATAGGGCTGGGAGACATATATACAGTAGAAAGAAAAACAGGAAGATCCTGTGTGTGGATATGGAGACATATATGAATATATACATATATATATGTGGCTATATTCTTTATTTTCTCTCATAACTCCTCATTTCATCCTCATACCTATTATATTATAATCTTCATCACATAATGAACTAATTAAAATATGCCAATGTAATTAAGATTCATGGAGATGTTAGTGGTATTTGTATGCTTCTTGTTTGGGTCAGTCACATGCTTTTAGCATCTGCTAATTCACTCTAAGGAGCAACTCTCTAAAATGTCAAGAGTGAGTATAAAATTAGCCTTTCCCATCATCTCATTTATTCATTTTTGCAATTTGGTCAGTTTTCTTAAATGTTAGGAAGGGTGGCTAGGATTTAATGCTTATATCAGATTCAGACTGGTCTAAAGAACTTTGTTGTCTCCGATCCAGTTTGGAAACAAACATCTACCCATCTTGGTTCTTGTACAGGACTCTTTTGTGTTCAGAGTTGCCTCTGAAGTTATTTTCAGAACATCATATGGATTTTTTTCATTGAAACATCTGTGTTAACTTTTATTATCCCTGGTCTGCTTTGTAATTTGGAAACAGATATAAAGAACGAGCAACCCAAAGCACTGTAATATAGTGGGAAGCATCCTTCATAAGTCAATTGAGGAATTTAATAATCTCTTTAGAAATAAGCTCTGCAGCTATGAGAAAAATGTGTGGGTTAAAGGCCTTCCAATTAAGAAAGGTTTCTCTGTGGATTTATAGGCTGGTGGTTCACTCTTCCTGTTCGTGTTTCCATAGCAACTGTCAGGTAGATTTTCTGCTACTTGCTAGGAAGTTGGAAATGTTGAGTCTGGTTGAGCCTTTTCAATTCACTGAAGCTTAAATGAAATTCTTTGCAAGGAACTGGCATTTAGCCTGGGTCATTTATTCATATCTAGAAGGAAAAAAATCAATTATAGTAATCAAATGTGCAAATTTTTTATTGGGATTATTTTGGGTACATATTTTGTGCTGTAATCTATTTTTAATGCCAGGGTGCTAAAGGTTTTAAGGCTGCAGCTGGCCTCTTTGCTATCTGATGGCTTGTGGCTTTAATTACAGCCCAAGACATAGAAAGGCATGCCTTTTTCTGGTCTACTTTTTGCAAGCTATAATCACCCCTGGTGATATTCAGAAGGAACGAGGATCCAGAAGGCTCATTAGTTTGAGACACCTATACTGCACAAAACACAGCATACAACCTCTTATTCTTTTTTATTTTTCTTGTCCCATTGGTTATTTGGATTAAAGCCTGGGGATATAAATAATGTAGATGCTATTATTTAAACTTCTCGTGAGTACAGTGTCTTCGTTTTCCCTTCAGATTAAACCCGGTTGGGCGTCGCTCTCTATGGTTAATTTCAACCCACATAGACTGATGTCTGACAGCTCCACGTAGGATGGTCTCCTTTAATCCTCAAAAAAAGAAATAAAAGAAATATCAAGCCTGTAGGAGGGCAAAATGAGCACCTTATATAACATACAACATGTGCCACACAAAGGACAGACATGTGACGTGCATTACTCAGTGAATTCTTTTGTTAGTATCTTTGCTCCCTGGCATGCAAACACCAGCTTCCACAGAAAATAAGGTACAGTCCTTATCTCACAGAGGCCTGAGGTTTTTGTCTGTCAGCCTCCCTGTGGATGCTTCTTATATATCACTCACAACAGCATCTTCAGATAGACATTTCAGTGCCTTTATTCTGTCTCTCTTCCCTCTTGACACTTATATGGCACACCTATATCTATTATATTGATACTTCATAATATTATAATTGACAATCAGTAAAAATACAAATAAGAGAGTGTGTGCATGTATGTGTGTGTGAGAGAGACAGACAGAGAGGGGAGAGAGAGAGAGAGAGAGAGAGAGAGAGAGAGAGAGAGAGAGAGAGAGAGAGAGAGATTTTAAGTAAAAGCTAAAATGTCTTTTTTCCTCTTTGGTAGAGAAACTGTGATTTCTTCTATTAAGCTAAATAAAAAACTTCCTCAGAAGAGCAATTGAGGTTGAAGGGACCTCACTCTTCAGTTACTATACTTGGAAGTGGAAATGAAGTTGCTTGGCCCTGCTCTCAACTTTATTTACTCTAAAAAGTGGACAATTTTCTCTTAGAATCAATCGTACTTGGAATTGCATGTCTCCCCCAGCAGACGATGCATTTGTACTCAAGAGCAGGGAGGGAAAAAGAGCTCTGTGTCAGGATGCTTGCTGGCATCTGGAGAGCCACGGAGAGCAGATGAGCTGAGTTACAGAAATGCATTGCAGTATATACATGAGTAGACAGAAATCATTTGGCAAGAGACAAACTGCTGACTCATGCTTTTGTGCATGAAAAGTGAATCACTATTGGTAAAGTGAGAAAGTTGGAAACTCCCTCTTTGGGAAGCAGACACCCCTACACAATGGCCTACAGTGCCTGGGGGTAGAGGTCAAGTGCTCTCTGTTTCCCCACTCCTTCTCCTGCACCTTGGGTAGGTGGTCTCTTCCACCTGCTTTTCCTCCAATTCAGGTGCCTAGCTGGGAATGTCAGCAGTTAAAGAAGCCACTCATCCTGCCTGAGGTGACATCTTAGCTGAGTGTGCTGTTAATTCAGTAAATGGCCCCGTATCTTTAAATCTGAAGTCTTTATGACCAGTCTTCATCAATGACCTGAGCTTCCTATCTGCATCAAGCTTGATTCTTACAGACTTTTTCTCCTAGGAAAATGGAGGGCCTTTATCTACTCATTAGTTTCACTATGAGACATCTTCTTGGGTCTCTAGCAATCTCCACTGTGTTTCTTCAATGCTCTAAGGTTCCTTTTGTTCAAGAATGAAAAGAGTAGAATTCTTTCTCAGTCATATTCCCACAGTCTCACATCTCAAAAGGCAGCGTCAGAGGGACGTCCTAGAGCTTCAGTCAAGTCTAAGGAAGATAGTGAAATCCTGCCTCAAACAATAAAATAAAACTCTTTTAATCTATAATTTTAATTAAAAACACATTTAATATTATGTGTAAATACATATTTAATCTTAATCTGTAAACCCTGGAAGGCCCACCCTAAGTGATTCACTTCCTCCATAAAATCTACAAGTCCCCAAAGTACCATACCCTCCGTAAGCAGCAGTATCAACTGGATACCAAGTATTTAAATACATGAATTTATGGCCAACATTTATCATTCAAAGCACTCAAAAACAAAGCAAACATAAACACAAACAACATAAACAACAAATAAAATCAGTAAATACAAAATCCCAACAAGAGAGTCCAGCACTAAAAAACTGTTTGATAAATATTAGCTCACAGAATTGGTTTTGTGGAATGTTTTATGTTGTTACAAAAAGCTCAGAGCTAAAATCCTATAGATGTATGCTGAAATCTCTTCTATACCATGAGACCACAACTAAACTTTAAAAATGAATGGGGTCTGCTTGCTTCTCTTCTGCTGAAACAAAAGAAGTCAACCTGATCTCTAGGCAGGTGAAGAGGCATTCTTGGCCTGGCGTCTACTTTATGTCTGCCTTCTGGTACTAGGTCTTTCTCTTCAACCTTAATATCTTAAACACCTTAATTATTCTTATTGTTAATTTACTACTGTGCATCTAACACACACAATTTCCTATCTTACTATCTTTTTTTCTGTAAAATATTCTTTCTCTTTGTTCCTCCTTGTGGGAAAGTCTGCTGATTTGATACAAGAATTCTTGGAATAGTGGATAGGAAGCAAAACAATCATGAACTCATTCCCCTTCCAGATCTCAGTGAGTACTTGAAAGACTTCACTAACAGCGAAGGTGAGTGCCCACTCCATGAGATGGGATAGCATGAAGAAGGCATGTTGTACTATTTCACAAAGGATGGTGCTGAAGGATGGTGCCTTTAAAGCTCCCGTAACCCCAAGAATTTCTTTTCCACTCTGTTCAGGAACATATCTTTCTGGCAGGGTGAGGAGAGCTGGAGATGTTCTATCTCTTGTTCCAAATTTATATTTGGATTTTTTTTAAATTCATTGATCCTGGGCATGTTTCTAATTCCTTTGTTAAGTTTTTGCAGTCTCCTGCAGTTGCCAACTGTGGAATTATTTGTATCAAAACTGCTCCTTTCAGATTGCCTAACTTGAAGATCAGAGCATTCCATACAAGAAAAGGTTTCCTGGCTCAATGTGTCAGCTCCTTTTCATGTAGCTAGATCTTTCAATTTGTAGCATAACCCCTGCAGCACCAGAGAGAAAGGATGCTCTGTCTGAAATGCTGAACTGCGGTCACCCCTGCCTACCATTATATTTCCACGGGCATTTCTATAAAAAGCTGCAAAACCAAGGGCTCTGAGATCTGACACCTGGAATGGTTGCAATCGCTCAAAGGCACCCCTTTCCCTAGCTCTTGCTGATTTGACCCTATCCCTTCCTGTCTTTCAACATGCATCCCTCCCGTAGCTCTATATTTAGGTGGATGACCAGACACACATATAGCCTCCAAATTCTTCTCACTCTTCTACGGACAGCTTCCCCTGAGAGGATGCTGTTAACTCAGAAGAGGTCCATTTCTGTCCCTGCTGAACCATTTCTTGCATGATAGTAAATACTTATCCAGAGTTTTCCAGTGTCTCACACTCTGTAAAATATTAAAGATCAGTAAACTGATTTCTGCCACATGTAATGCTGAGTGCATTAGGTATGTGATTCTGTGCATGTAGAAATTTATTTATGTCATTTTTCAAATTTTTTTTTGCCTTTACTTTGAATCAACAAGCTGGGAGCCTGCATGGGACTGACCTAGGCCCTCTGCATAAATGTTACAGTTGTGTAAGTTGGTCTTCCTGTGAGACTCTTAAGAGTGGGAGCAGAGGATATGTCTAACTTTGTTGCCTGCTTTGGGGACCCATTCCTATCTTGTAACCTCATCTAGCCTTAATAGAAGAAAAGGTGCCCAGGCTCACTGCAATTTGATATACAAGGCTGGCTGATATCTATGGAATGCCCACCTCTGTCTTCAAAGAAACAGTGGAAGAGGAGTGGAAGGGGTGGGGGCAGGGTAGGAGTAGAAACTGGGAAGAGGATAGGGAGGAGAAATTGGGATGTAAAAACAAATAAATAAGTAAAATAATTATTTTATGCTCTGAGATTATACAACCTAAATGTCCTTCAACTGACCCAATCAATTGATAATGAAGATTGCTACATCTCCACTATAGAATACTTTTCAGCTGTAAAAAAAAAAAAAAGTGAAATTATAAACTTTGCAGGTGAGTGGATGACACTAGAAACAATCTCAGGGAGTGAGGTAAGACAGAAACAGAAAAACAAACATTATGTCTTCTATCTCATTGGAGTCTCCTAGTCTAAGTCTTCAGATACGAGGGAGAGAAGCATTGCAAGGTACCAGTGATCTGATGGAGGAAATGCGACTAAATGGGGAAGGAGCTTCAATTAGGGAGGGCAGAGGACAAGATAACAATAAGGACACCTGAAAAGGTCATAAGAAATCATACTATTAACTCTCTAACTAAACACACCTTTAATACATGCTAATTGATGTATAAATATACACATGCAGTTTAAATAAAATTTTCCCATCTAGGATGATAATGCTCCCCGCAAGAGCCAAAAACAATCTAACAAAACCCCCACACCAGATATGAAGGAGAGCAGGAAGAGAAGAAAGGGTATATGAGGATTTTGAGGAAAGACCAGTGATTTACTAATAACAAACTTGTGGCCCACCACAATATAACTTGTGCCTGAACAAAATTTATGAATTTTTTCTCAAAAAGGAGTGTCATAACCCTCTTCTACATAATACATTTCAATAGCACTTTGTGAATACATTTGTGGATCATTTGAAACAGCAAAATCACTTTTATTAAAAAAGGTATAAAACCATAAGAACACAGTGGTAAACAGATCACAGATGGCCAAGGCTGGAAAGCCATTCCTGTGTGACCTCACCTTGGAAAGCTCCCACAGATCTTAGAATTTGTAAACTATGAAGTACAGGTGTCTGAGGTAGTGACTAGGTGCTGAGCTGCTGGTGTTGTTATTGGAAGATGGCGAAATGGCATATGCACCAGCAACATTGTTATTGCCTGGTTGTTTATAAAAATGTAGAGGCTCAGGCCCTCGACACCTGCTTAACTATAGTCTACATATTTCCATCTGCTGAGCTTCCTGTGTTAGTTAAAGACATAGAAGCAGACTTTGCCACATCAAATCTGCTATTAATTTGCTGGTGTTTCATGATGTTAAATACCTATTCATTTTCTTCCCAATTATAATTCTGACTTTTGTGTGGTACCATGGTCACTGGGACCTTGTCAAACCCTAGAATCTGTCATTCTTCCCTAAGGTCACCCCTGAGCAGTTGATTCTTGGTGAATATTTGCTGATTTCTGTTTTGTTGTCCTTTTTTTAGTCATTTTTATTCTCAACAGTTGCACATGTCTATCATCCATGGATAGTATCTGGACATAAAAACATTCACTGTTCAGACTAGCTCACTCAGCCCGTCTGCCAATCAAATGACGTTTACCTTGCCTACAGCCTACATGTCAGATAGACTTTTCCTGATACTGTGCCTGAATATGTGTATGTGAATTTTAAATAGTTCACAGATTGTTAAGCTAAAACTTCTGCCCCCCTCATATATATGATTAATGCAGAAGTCCATGATTCTCTAACTTAGGCAGTAATTACGTACCAGAAGGTTTGGTAAACATTCTTATTTTTACGGGTAAGTTCCTTTATTCACAGTTTCCCAGCTTGTTGAATATTGAATAATAGAACATTGCTCTAATTCATGCAATCTTCAAGATATCTAATGAGAAAGTGAAGATGTGCTTTCTACATCACAGAGTGTTCTGCAAAGGTCATTTATTTTGTTACTATCACAGTACTAACAGCTCAAGGTACTAACACTCTTAAAAATCAGCAATCCATTAATACAGCAGAGAATATATGTGTGTCTTTCCATATTCAAGCAGAAAAGTGTTCCATATATGGGCTGTTACATGTCTAGAACCATAGCTGAAGACTCTGAAATCAGCTCACATGTTTTAGCTATTGAATATTTAATACTTCCAGAGTGACAGATAGCTAGACATGCTGGTTTCTTTATGAAGTCTGAAGTTATTTCAATGCATTGAAAATATTTGGACCATTTTTTTTAGTGAAAATATCATCCTTGGCATTTATGAGAGCAACAGAAACTAACAAACTCTCTAAGAAGCCTCATCTTATATTACCTTTGCAAAGCAAGGGTAGTTGTCCCTTTAAATAGCCAGTCATGTTATCTTTTGCTACACATAGAAAAAATATTTTACAAGCATATAAATGGATGGCTGCAGTTGATAAGCATGAATCTGCTCAGAATCAGAATCTGGTTAGCCCTCTGATGTTGTAGTAGTTTCTGGCCCTTCTTAGCCCTAACAATCCAAATGAGTCTCTCCTACCTGCAGTCTGGCCTAGACCGAGGTTCAAACTTGCAGCCCTAGTTGGTCCCAAATAATCACAAAAGGCTTATATTAATTACATGCTGTTTGGCCTATGGCTCAGGCTTATTGCTAGCTCTTGAATCTTAACTCAACTCATGTCTATTAATCTGTCTTGCCACATAGCTCGTGGCTTACCTATACTCCATTACATTTTGCTTCTTGGGCAACTGAATCTCATCTATTATGACTCTGCCCTCCTTCCTCTATATTTATGCTTGGATTTCCCACCTACTCCTAAGCTGCTCTGCCATAGGCCAAAACAATTCCTTTATTAGTCAATGGTAGTCACAGCATACACAAAGACATCTCGCATCATTCTGCTTTCAAAGACAAAAATGGGGCTGGAGAGATAGCTCAAAAGTTAAGGGCATTTGCTTTTCTTGTAGATAATTGCCTATAACTCCAGTTCTGGGGAATCTGGTACACTTTTCTGTCCTCTATGGGCACCTACAAAAGTGGAATATATATGTACATTCAGGCACAGGTATACACATAAAAATATGAGGAACAGTGTATGTAATTCTAGAGTCACTTCTGGATACTATATATGGATTCCCATAACACTCTCATTCCATACTGTCTGATGAAGATTTATTGATCCCTGTTGTCTTAAGTCATCCTCGCTCCAGCACAATGTCTGCCCTTGTGAAGCATCTAAATGGACCCATGTCTGAAACTCAAAGGAGAATCAGAGTATAATCTTATGGTCTTTTAACACCTCAGTGTTGGTTTGATGAGTCATCTAATTTTTATATGAATGTTTCAATTCAGAATTTTAACAACTAATTTAAAGTATATATTGTAACCCATATTATAATGCTGTAATTATCATTAAACTGATTGTCATTCTTACATTTCCTTGAGGGTTTCTTGCCTTTTTTTGCTGTTTGTTTCCTAGTTTCCTTTAAGAATATCTTAGACCATTATCTGAAAATGTAGCAGAGTATTCCTTATACTTTAGGAAATTTGAAAGTCCAACATCTTGGTGCAAAGTGTCTCCTTGCTCTGTATAACAATTTCTTGCTGATTAAATATGTACTAGAAAACTGCACAGGAAGTCAGCACAACTAAGCAGATCAAAACACATGGGATGGACTTGCTTCAGAACAAAGAACTCTTCTACTAATTAAATCAGTCTCGCAAGAACAGCACATACTCATGAGAGAAACATTACCCTATACCTAAAGGTCATGCCCCATTGCCAAGCCCCACCTCTAAACTCCTTTTTGTGCTATGGAAAAAATTATGTTCCAACACTGGGGATATTTGAGTCCCCTTCCCCCAAAGAAGCAGAGCAGAAGGTTAATGTTTTAGGAGGAGCTACCTTCTGTTCATTGACTTCTTTTTATTTTATTATAAAATTAATTCTCTCTCTCTCTCTGTGTGTGTGTGTGTGTGTGTGTGTGTGTGTGTGTGTGTGCACAGAGCCCAAAAAAAGGTATCAGATCACTTGAGCTGGAGTTACAGGCTGTTGTGAGCTCTGAGATGGAGATCCTGGGCATGGAAGCAGGGTCCATGGCAAGAGCAATAAATACTCTGAACCACTAAACCATATCTCCAGCCCCCTAATTTCTCATACATTTAAACTATGAAACCAGACCATTCCCTTATGTGTGGTTGAATGGAACTTGTAAAGAAAAGAAGCTTTAGCATTCAAAGGTTAATATCCTTATTTCTCAACCTCAGATTTTAAGGCCTTAAAAATCAATCTGAGTTCATTTTATATCCAAATAGTAAAACACAAGATATTACTCACTGAAAGGTTTTATATTATTTAGAATATATATAGTTCTGTGGTTTTGTGAATATTTTTGTGATTCTATTATTAAGAAGAAATCTTCAATTCTCATTTTAATATGGTTTTACAAATACCATAGATGATCACCAAAATATTCATTAGCCATCTATGGAAAGATTTATCGAAAAATATTTGAGCTTCTGCTTATTTCTCTTACAATAAAAATAGAATAATTTAAGCTATACCAGCTGTTGTCATGGAAAATAACTTCTTTACACGTTGAGAAAGAACATAAAAAATTCTAAATGCAATTCCAACCTTATGATATATATTTCTATATGAAGGAGATCATACACGTCAGATGACTTGAAACATAGAAAATCCTAGACAATTTCTCCTTGTAACTAACTATTCTCCACCTTGTTGCCCCATATAGACAGATATCATGAGACCAGGGCCTTGGTATTTATCTGATAATTTTTCATCATATATAATGTACAAAAAATAAAATTTATCACTTTGTTTATAAAAATGCTTTTAATAGAATGTGCTTCAACTGTTCAATAAATTTTTTAAATATCTGATTTTTAAAAATATTTCAAATTTAAAACTCCTTGGTAAATCATCTGCCTGAGTTCTAGGTTCTAAGGCAAACAGAAAACATACATTTAATTCTGAGCAAGTATTCATGACACCTAAACTGATACTTAGTGCTATATTAATAATCTTGAGATGCTGATAGATACCAGATATGAAATAGGCAAAGAGGTAGATGCTGGTTAGAAGTATAAAGTTAATATATTGAGGGCACATCTGGCTTGGTCTGGAGGCATCCAAGAATCCTGGAAAGCAATAACTGGGTAGGAAGGGGTGTGTGCATGATACCTAAATTAAATCTTAAAGAGTGAGTTTTACCTTGTATGACATGTTTGCCTGAACAAATCAATACTAATAATATTGGTTAGCAAGTGGTTAGCAAATACAACCAAATGCTTACTGTGAACTTTGAAAAACCATGAAGGGAAAAAGTTGAAGAAGGTACATAAGTGGATAACGAGGGCTCATTTCATGTCATCTCTACTGCTTCTTCATGCTGGGATGTTGCCAAACAGTTAGTAGATACAAGGATACTTGCACAGGGATTTACTCTATATGAAACTTCAACTTAAAACTCATTCTAGAGTATTCCTCCCTTGGAGATTCCCTTACTTTCCATTTTATTTTACTAAACCTAAATATACTCTGCACAAAAAATAGTTTTTCTCTTTGTTCTATAATCAGGCTCTTTAATATATAAATATGTGTACCCATAATGTTGCTTAGAGTGGTTTATTTGTATTTTAAAAACAAATGTTTTTAAAATAATTTAAATTATGTTAATTTTTTAATAAAATCAAAGATGAGTGAGTGAAATCAGACATTATTGGAATTGGAATACGTCATCTGGAATCAGGGAGACTAATTCTTCCCTCTTTCACCCCTATTGTCTTTTCTTCCTGCTGTTGCTATTGTTGACTATTCAGAAGAGAACATTCTATCTACAGAGGTAGGAAATGCAAGCAAGCAGAAAGCAGAGTGGTTGAAAACCCCTGAAAGTTCATGTTAAGGAAAGTCAGGGCAATTCTTTCTCTTCTATGGACATTCTTGCAAATTGTCTTGGGCAAACCATAACTATGCTGTGACCTGAATGTTTATATCTCTCCCAAACTTGTGTTAAAACATTTTCTCCTTGTCCTGATATTAGAGCTGGGACCCTGGGAGGTAAGTAGGTGGTGAGAGCTTCCCCCTCCCACATACACACACACACAAATAGGATTAGTACTTTGAAATTGGTGGAGCCTTCTGCCCCATCCTACAAGTGCAGTAACGGTAGCAATACACCATCACTTGCAAAGCAGAGGACAAGTCTTCATTGAACACTGAATATGCTAGCATATCAGCCTCTAGCACTGAGAGCAATAACTTTATGTTTCATAAGTTATATAGTTTATGATACTCTATCATAGCAATCTGTACTAATATACCACAGAAAATTAGGGACCTGGGTAGGGTACCAGTCCCAAACAGGAACAGAGTAATCAAAGATGAGTAAGCTTTAGTGTTTGGTCTTGATATACTTGTAGTCAAACTACAGATTATGAAAATATATAACAACATATGTTTGCCATGGAACAGTGAGAAAGGTAGTGTTGTCTTTTTTAAATATATTTTAATTTATATTTTAACAGTTTGTGAATACACCACTGTTTTTTCACATTCACCACTCACCACCCTTTTTTCTCCTCCTCACTTATATGACCCCTTATTTTACTAAGGGGTTCCTTTCCTACTTACATGTCTCTATGTACATGGCCCACTGAACTGAATTGCAGTTGTTTGCATAAAACAAGAAGAAGCTATTTACTGGAGCATGGGCACCTTGTCAGTGGCTATGCCACTGAAGAAAATGACTCTCCTACCCACAACTCTAGGTGCCAATATCTCCTGAGGGAATGCAAGACCTCATCAGCCCCTCCCATCTGCGATAAAATGCTGACAGTCCCAGTCTGGTGCAACCTTGCACAGAAAAACCACAGCTACTGTGGGATCTTGAAGATAATAGCCATTCAAGTCCTGACCATACTCCTTATGCAGGATAGTTTGATGTCAACTTGACACAAGCTAGAGTCATTTGGGAAGTAGGAACCTTAGTCAAGAAAAATGCTCCTAACAGACTGGCCTGTAGGTCATTTTCTTGATGGATGATTGATGCGGAAGTGTCCAACTCATTGTCAGTGGTGCCATTGTTGGACTGGCAGTCCTGGATGCTATAAGAAAGTAGGCTGCAAGCCTGGAATATCAGAAAACAGAAGCACCCACAGTTAAACCATGAGGGTCACAGAGTGGTGATTTATGCCTTTAATCATCACTCGGGAGACAGATATTTCTGTATTTCTTTAGGTACAAAGCCTAAAAACAAAACAGTAATAGCTCACACCTTTAATCCTAACTCTAGGATTATGATGCAGAGTTGAACTGGGAAGTAAAACAACTGGGCAGCGAAGATATTTAAGGCAGGAGAAGCAGAGATTCCGGCATTCTGTAGGAGCAACTAGCCAGGCAGAGGACTCTTGAAGAAAGCATTTACCCTATTTGGCCTGAGGTGAGAATTGACTGTGATCTATTTCCTCTCTCTGACATTCCAGCTTTTCCTCAATATTTGGCTCTGAGTTTTTATTAAATACCAAGTAGAATTTGTGTTTTAAGTGTCTGCCTTAAATAGCCATGGAAAAGCAGATGTTTCAACACAGCAGCAGGCAGACCACATGGGATAGGCATGTGCCCCTTATCCAATCAATAGTAATTGAATGAGAGAATTGTAAGACCTGTTTCCCATTTCCCATAGCATTAAAATTCAGCAAACAAAGGGGGCGTCTATAGCAATGTAAAATGAGTGCCTATAGATCTTTCCTGCAAGTTTCAGCTGCAGTCACTTCTACAAAGCTTTTGTTCACCAAGTAATCAGTCCACTGGACAGGGTCTTTTTCTGCATTAGACTCTCCTGTTTATAGCTGAAAACGGGAAGAAATTATTTGAAAGTAAAGTTTCATCTTATTTTGATCATTCCCAGTTTATATCATATGTTCAATAAATGCAACTTAAAATTTTGTTTTTTATATTAATGACAATAAGCACTCATGGAATCAAATAAGGCAAGGTTGATTGGCTGACAAGAACTAGGGGTAGATATTTCAAAGATGTTCAAATTAATTTTTAATTTAATAAACTGAGTGTTCTGTATATTTAATAACATGTACCATATAATGTATATGTGTATATATGCATATATACATATCTCCTAATTTTGAAAACACAAAGCTAGTGATGGTACAAATAACTCTCATATACTAAAACTATTGTATACAAAACTATTTAGTATTGTATACTAAAGGTGACTCAACAGTCAAACTTAAGCTAACATAAGCTAATTTATTTTAGAAAATGTCTCATTTTATTAAAAAAAGAATAACCATCATAAAAGATTTCAGAAAGACAGATTTTTTTTTATTTTTAAGAAAGAACAAACAAAACAGTAGCAGCAGCAGAAACAACAAAATGCACTTAGTAAAGTAAGGGTAGAAGATGAGATGATCCCATGGGAGGAGCATCTACTTACAAGAGCAGTACAGCTAATGTGTGCTTAGTGGGAGAAATCTGGGGAGGTTCCCTAAGGCCAAGATCCAATCAAAAAGATCCTTCCTATGAAATAAAGTTCACCATGCATATTTAAGACATTCAACATATTACGGGATACTTACATACATGTAGAAAATGAGCATTCATATATTAGCATAGTTAGTGAAGTGGGAAAAGTCAATCTACCCACACTCCCAATATCCATCCTCACCGGTAGCAAGAGCAACTGTGGTCACATCTACCAGAATGTCTTGAATACAATACACTGTCATAAATGATATTTCTCCTGTTGGATACTGAACTGTCGGACGTCATCCCACATTACTTCTACATTCTATCCTTTGACTTTATTCCTTTTCAATTCTAAGCCTAGGAATCATAGTTTGATTATCTTTTTCCATGTATTTGTCCTTTTTATCTGTTGTTTACAATCTTACATATCTATAAGTAAACTCTGTCAGTATGTTTCTTTCTTCAACTGACTCATTTCACTCAGCAGAATGTATTTGATGTCTTCCATGCTTTGGCAAATGGTACATCTTCTCTCGCTAAGGCTGAATGACATTGCATTGTATTTATGTCTGTACATGCACGATACATACATAATGGTTTCCTCATGCATTCTTCCTTTAATCAGCTTTGGGGTTTCTTTTTCCTATTTTGATATTTTGAATAAAGATGCAATATATATGAATGTACATATATCTGTAGGCTACAGGAAGTTTATTCTTAGGGTATGATCCCTCCACACACAGAAAGAAAGAGGGATTTCTGAACCACATAGTAATTCTACTTTTAATTTCTTTAACAATCTTCATACTGTAGCAATCTGCATTTCCACCAACAATGTTCACGTGCTCTCTTTTCTCCTGTTTCTCAGTATTTGCCTCTATTCCTTAAGGAGGTAACTATTCAAACAGGAGTGATGTGCTATCTCCCAAGGATGTCGATGTTGTCTTTGATGGCTGGTATTGTTGAGATCTTTTACAAGTACCTATTGGCCCTTTTTTATATCTTATCTTGAGACAATGTCTACTTAAATCCTTTAATCACATCTAATCAAGCTTTAGGGATTCCTTGAGTTGTATGAATCATTTATTACTTATTTACTTACTTCTGTACTTGTTAGGGGGTTTTGGTGAACAAACACAGTGTGACAAACATGTGAAGGACGGTGGCAACTTACAAGATTCAGTTCTCTCCTTCTACCATGTTGCTTCTGGGGATTGAACTCAGCCCATCAGGTTCAGGATTGGTGCTATGCACATTGATCTAGGGATCCATCTCACTAATCTGAATTGCATGAATCCCCTAAAAAATAGAGAGTAAGAGAAATTTTCAAATTTTGTTATCTGTATCACATAAAGATTAATATCCAAACCTATGCACTAGTGCTGCTGAGCATCATGCTAAGACACTTAAAGAGTAATAAAGCATATGGCCAATCTTCCTCCCTAGGTGATTTTAATCACAAATCAGTATCTCTGTATATTAATAGTGAAAAATTGTAAATCTCATGGCTCTTCTTAATATTTATAGTAACACCAGAATACAGCATTCATTAGGTATTCATCTCTAAAACATATATGCATGATTTTTATTTTAGATGTTAAATGTCCATTAGATAATATCTATGTAGTCAGAAAGTGGTAGTATCTTTAAGGGATAGAAAAACTGATATTTTTAATATGTCAGCTTTTTCCAAATTAAAAACTAGGCTTAATACAATTCAGGCAAAGTCTAAGCATGTTGTTTTTGTAAATATTACTAGAAAAGTCTAAAATTTATATAAAAAGGCAAATGAAATAAAATTATGAAAACACTGCAATAAAGAAGTTCTTTTTGGAATATATAAAACTCTCAAAACTTAGGAAAGTGTCAAACAAAGCAAACAATTTAATGGAGAGTGTGTGTGTGTGTGTTTGTGTGTCTGTGTGTGTCTGTGTGTGTCTATGTGTAGAGGTTTACAGACACTTCACCAGAGAAAGATGTACAGATGGCAAATGAGCACAGAAATTGGTGCTAAAAATCATTAGTCATCAGGGAAATGCAAATTAAAGCCAAATGAGATATCATTATATACATATTAAAATAGCTATTATCAAGGATAACATCATCCAAAAAACCCACTGAAATACAGTGCTGAGGAAGATGTGAGGCAGATATACTTTTATGAGCTGCTACCAGGGATATAAAATGGTACCAAAACTGAGGAAAACAATACTTCTGATCCTTAGAAAGCTCAGTCATATAACTCACGTGTACCACATTCAATATCGACAGAAGTGAAAAGGTCACACATGTACCTGGCTACAAATGAGTACATAAGTTTTATTCATGATTTCCAAAGATTCTAAAACAACCTAAAAGTCCTTCATACAACCAAAAGATTATGAGCATAACATCACTGTTCTATAACCATTCAATGGATACAGAGATAAAAATGAATGAGCTGTTGATTGAGGCAACAACTGAAATAAATCTTACATGCAATTTACTAAGTAAAGAGAAATGACTTGGAATGCTGCCTCTAATCCTAAATGTGCAATATTGTGGGAAAGCAGAGCTACTGACATTGCCAGGTTTTAGTGAAAGGTGTGTATGTTGCAGAGGCCAATGAAGAGTCATCTCAGCCACAAGGAGTACAAATAACAACTAAAGCTAGTGAAAGCAGAGGCGGCACATGCTAACAGTGTGGCTACAAATTAATGTAGCCACTTTGGAAATTGTTCTGAAGGGTTTTCAAAACACAAGAAATAGATCTGCCAAATGATCTCCTATACCACTCCTGGGAACATATCAAATCAAATTTTATATTCTTCAGCAGATTCATAATAGTTATGCGAAATCATCTAGATGTGCATCGGCAGGTGCATGGATAAGAAAAATGTGTTACAAATACACAATGGAATATTACTAAACTATGAAAAAAATGAATAAAATTAGAACGAGTAAATTAACTTGGTCCTAGAAAGATAAACACCATATATTTTTCCCATATACAAAAGCAAGCTTCAAATTTTTGTGTATTCAACTTGTAGCACAAATGGAAGCCCCATAAGTAGAAAGAGGCCTTTGTGAGGGCACATGAGGAAGAGAAGCTAGCATAATGTATGTAAAATCAAAATAGTATGCTGGAATAATGGAAGGAGGAAAATGCTTAAGCAGAGAAGGGTGTTGGAAGTTGGGGAATCCAGAGGATGAAGAAGAGGACTGACCAAAAGGAATGGGATAGAAAAACCCATGTGGAATTCTACTATTTATAACCCAACTTAAAAAATAAATAGAAAGATAGTAGACACATGTGAAAAAAGAACTGATCGGGTGCTATCAGGTGTTGACAGATGATGAAGGGCATGTTAGTGAGATGATGGAGAGAAAAGAGCATGGGTAGATTAACCAAAATTAAGATGTATTTTAAAAAGGCTATGGAAACCTACTATTTAAAACACAACTGAGAGAGAGTGGGGGGGGGAGAGGGAGAGAGAGAGAGAGAGAGAGAGAGAGAGAGAGAGAGAGAGAGAGAGAGCGAGCGAGCATGGTGAGAACTATACTTCATTTCTGGGCAGTATTACTCCTAGAATACATGAGTTATTAAATGAAAATTACAACACAAGGCATTGAATACTTCCCTATGAGTTACTGGTCATACAGATTTCAGAAGTCTTCAAAACATGATTATTGTACCTGACTACCCTACATGGTAAGATCCTATTGCTAAAGACCCCATTCATGTTAGCTGTGGGACATGGAGAAATCAATTTCAGATCAATCAGGAAGTCTCCTATCTGTTGATTAGATTTTATAGTGCCAGAAGGTACTATGCAAAATTCTGGGGGAGAAAATAATCAACGGTCTTACCCAGTGCTGGAGCCTGAATACTGTACTATCTCTCTGCCAGAAAAGAAGTACCTACTAGTGTAATAGAGGTAGAACTCTATAGTGTAGCAAACCACTTTTGGACTTGTGTTATAGTCCTCTGGAGGCATGTCTGTTAGTAATTCTGGTCCAAGACTATATCTTGAGAAGTCAAAGGCCTTAGGAAGGAAACTGATATTCTTATTTTGCTAAATGGCTATTGTGGTTATATATTATATATTTAATAAAAACAGTGTAGAATATCAAAGAACAGATCCATCCACAGTCAAGCCAGGAGGGTCAGAGAGTGGTAACTCATGCCTTTAATCCCAGCACAGTAAAGACCTGGAATGGTGACCTATGCCTTTAATACCATAACTCTAGAGACAGATCTTTCTGTGTTTCTGTGAGTTCAAGGCCTAACCACCAAATAGTAGTAGCTCACACCTTTAATCTTAACTCTAAAATATGGTGCAGAGTTGGACCCAGAAGTGAAGCAACTGAGCAAAGAGGGTATTTAAAGGCTTAGGAAGACAGAGATTTATTCTGTAAAAGCTGAAAGATAGCTTTTACCTTGAGAAGCTGGCTGGATGAGATTTGACTGTGGTCTGTTTCCTCTCTCTGCTATTCCAGCTTTTCCCCAATATCTGGCTCTGAGTTTTTGTTTAATAACAACTAGAATTTGTAATACAGACTATGCTGTCAAATTGTCTTTTAAATATTTATGCTAATACTCAATGATCTCAACCTTGATCAGAGAAGCTGTGTTTTGGACTAGACAGTAGTGAATGGAGAGAAGCATATCAGGTTAAAGTACTGATGATAAGAGATTCAGTGCTCATCACTAAGCAGGGCACCGACATTAATTTTACCACCACTGAGGCTTAGGGAACACCTATGTGGACACATAAAGAATGTAGAAGCTGGAAGCTGGGAAGAGTGTTGTGAAATACTGTGTTCTGAACATGACATAGCTATAGCAGTCATCTAACAGACCTGCATCTAACATCTGCATAAGGTCCACATAAGAATATTAGCCAGCCAGACTAGTGAAATGGGTGAGCTCCAGTTTCATTGAGAAACCCTGTCTCAAAAAATAAGGTAAGTTGGGGAACATACCTGACACAAACTGTTGGCTTACACACACACACACACACACACACACACACACACACACACACACCACACAAATGTGTACAGATTGAGATATGTTTGACCCTATAAATCTTACCATGCATCATTATTAAGATTATAACTGATACGAGATGTCTTTGTATATGCTGTGAATTCCATTGGATAATAAGGAAATTGTTTTGGCCAATGGCAGAGCAGCTTAGAAGCAGGTGGGAAATCCAAGCATAGACACAGAGGAAGAAGGGAAGAGTTGTGAGAGATGTGATCCAGACACTTAAAAAGCAAGTATAATGGAGTACAGGGAAGCCACAAGCTACTTGGCAAGACAGCTTGATAGAGATAGGTTGAGTTAAGATTCAAGAGCTAGGTAGCAATAAGTCTGAGCCATAGGCTGCACAGCAGTTAATTAATATAAGCATCTGAGTAATTATTTGTGGCTAAGTGGCAGCGGGGCTCTGAGTAGGTCCGAACTTTGGGCTAGGCCAGGCTGAAAACAGGAGAGATTATTTGGGCTGCAGGGCTAAACAGGGCCAGACATGTCTAACAACATTATGACCGCTCTGAAGAGTACTCAACAGTTTCCTTGAAGTTAAAATGATCTCCCTACCAGCTGTGTCAGGAGATTACTGTGCCATTTGCTTTAAAGATTATCAGTTTATTGTAGTCTACAGAAACAATATTCTACTACTGGTCTTTCCTCTGACCTCCAGAGATTACAATATGATCTTCAACAGACTATAGCTATCTAAAACACGCTAGTATTGTTAGATTTATTTTTTTCCAGCTGCAAAACTAACCAAGTAGAAATTGTGAAGGCCCTCCCAGGATCCTGAAAAATTTTTTCCATCTAATGTTCTTTTTTTAATGTTAAAACTATCTTCTGTACTATTTCTTTATTTATAGTACTTACAATTCAACTCAAGGCAGGTGGTTCTACTAAAAAATAAACAGACTTGTAAGAGATCCCCACGAGTTCGGAAATGGCCCACTGTGCTGACAGAGCAGGCTGAAGGTGACTGAGCCTATCCAGAGATGTTGGCCATTTCCAACAAAGCTGGAGACCCCACAGTGTCTTTGGCCAAGAAACAGCTGGTGTTTGCAGCATTTTTATCTCTTAACAAAAAATCAAAAGCCATGGCTGTATAAACTGTTTGAAACTGTCAGTTGGGTTTTTCATCTAATTTAACAAACTCCAAAATATCATCCTTAACTTCTTTTGCCTAATGTGTCTATTGATCTCTCAGCATCCTTGAAGGTTTTGTTGAAAAGTCTTGCCTTTGAAAATGTGATTTGGTCCAGATGGAACATTCTTTAGCATCCTAGAAACATGTTTCCTCTTCTCATTTCTCCTTTCTTTGTCTCCTCAGTGCCAGGATAAGGTCTTACATATTCTTGCATGAAAAGAAAGGATAAAAAACATTAAGAATTTCTTCCACAAGGATAGATTTCTCATGTACTTTTCCAATTTTTCACTTTGTTCCATGATAATGTGGAACTGTCTTTCTGTATGCTATGAATAAAGGAAATGTTTTGGCCTACGGCAATTACTGTAGGTAGGCAGGGAAATCAGAGTATAGGTAGGAGAAAGAGGGTGGAGTCAGAGAGAGACATGACCCAGACGCTTAAGAAGAAACATGTAAGGAACATTGGTGGGCCACAGGCCATGTGGCAGGACAGATTAATAGAAAAGGGTTGAATTAAGATGCAGTTGCTAGCTAGCAATATACATGAGCCATAGGCCAAACAGGATGAAATAAATATAAGTGTCTATATGTTTCTTTGGGACTTTGGATTGCTGGTCTAGAAAAGCAGCTGCAGGCAGGTCCAGGCTGCAGGTCTGTGGGTCTGAACTGCCAGACAGACAGGACCAGAAACCTCAGGTTACAGTTCCATGGTCTCTTTGAATGTTTATACCACCCAGTAAATGAATCCATAATGAATCTATTTGCCTCCTAATTAGTTAAACCTACTATGAAAGACTGAGGCTACACTTGTGGCTATGAGTCAATTCTTCACAATTTTATTTTGACTACTTGCCATACAAAGCTTCTATAAGTACAAAAAGGTATCTACTGAAGAGTAGCAACACTTCAAGTCTGAGCCCAGTCCAGACATAAATAATTACTGTTCATCAAGGAAATGAAAAAACTGCCCTTAAAAAGCATACAGGTGTTATAGATGGGCAGTTAATCACAATAGAGTTTCATTTAAGGATACAGTACATGTGTTAAAGTTTGGATGGGTAGCCTTCAGCCATCATCATGTTAAAGACTGGTTTCCTAGTGGTCATACTGGGTCACAGTGGAACCTATAAAAGGCTGTACCTAATAGAGGTCTTTAGGGAAATAGTCTCAAAAGCAGTTTTGTAATATCCACCTATACCTTTCTTCCTAACCATGGGTTAAGTAGTTTTGCTCTGCTTTTCATTGCTTCTGTGTTATACTGTCTTTCCTAAGTCCAGATAGCAAAGAGAACAAACCATTTTTCAGAGTGAAACCTTCAAAAGCGTGAGCCAAAAAATCTCATTGTCTCTGAATAAGTTGATTCACACAGGTAGGGTGTTGCTATGGTCACAGAAAGCTAACACTGCACTGAAACAAAAATGTGATATTGAAAACATTTTTATGTGAGAAAGGAAAAGCAGCAGATGATGAGATGGCAAGATATTTTAGGGGTGAAGACACAGAGGATGGTGCAGTGTCACTGAAATCTCTAGTAAGTACTGTGAGGTGTCCATTGTAAAGTGTACCATGGCTGCAGTATAAAAGCAGTGGTTGAGAAGCTAGAACTCAGAGCAACAAATGCAGCAAGCAGGCTGCTTTCAAAATTCATAACACAGAAGATGCTGAGTCATAGATATAGAAAAGTCTCTAAAAGTTTTAAAAATACTTATTTTTTCAAAACAGGGCTCAGAACATCAACTGAAATGAGATAAATATCAGAGAAAAGAACTTTGGAAAATATTTTCCTAACTAGCAATTCCCAGAATTAATTGCACTGTCTTTTCATTTTTGTTTTATAATTAAGATTAGTTATTGGCAATGACAGGAAATAGTTTAATCACAGTACACAAACAAATTGAGAGTGAAAAAATAAAATTAGGGCTAATCAATTGTTGAGAAACTGTAGATAGTAGCAGGAGAAATTGTGTGTTTGAAATCAGAGCCTGAATGGAATGTTCTTAACTTTTAATCATCCCTATTATTATTGATCAGTATAATATTGGCATATGAAGTGGCCATTTATTATGCTAAACAGAGAACAAAGCAACCTCTCAAGACAATTATGTTAGCTGGACTTCATTACTGTGATAAATATATGAGAGAAATGGCTTCAATGGAGATATATTTTTATTGACTAGGAGTCTCTGAAGGTTTCTTCCATTCCATTGCAAAACAATATCATCACAGAAAATCTTCTCATCTTACAGCATCCAGGAAGCAAGGTGTAAGTAGAACAGGCCATGGCAAGACACATTCTTCAATCAGGGTGAAAAGTGGCCCCTACTTCTTTCCAGTTGTCTACTAAATTTGAAATTCATCACAGCATTAAGACATTTATTAAGTCACAGCCCTCAGAAATATTCTTACAGACATAACCAGGAGTGTGATATACTAATATCCTAGCTATATCTCAGCCCAATGAACTTGGTAGTGAAGACTAACTATCATGCTCCTCATTGTATTGTGGAAGGATTGTAAATCAGTTCCATGTAGTCTAGTGAAAAGACAAGTTTTTTTGAATAAACTTCTCTCATTTCCTAGATTGTAAATTTGTCTGTTGGTTTACATTCCTTGTACCAACAGAAATTCATATGGCCCTTTCATCTTGTCTCTGTCTTTTTAAAATGGTAGGTCACCATGGTTCTAGAAAGATAAGCAAAGTAATGCTTCATGATTTAATAGTGGAGATCTCACAAGAATAGCTGTGATAGTAGAGGCCATGATAGATACTTATCATAGCCCTCTTCTACTGACACTCCAATTTATGCTCACCTGCTGAGGTAAGCCAAATTTTCATTTTTGAGGATTTTGAACCTGATTACTGTGAATATCTTGTTCTATGATCATTTCAGTTGGCTATTTCCATCAATCATTAGGCACAGAAGTTCTTGGAGGTACCTGGTAATACCTTGAGTCCTGAGTATTCTCCATTTCTCTGGCATAGAGCAGTGATCCTCTATCTTCATAAAACTAGTGTTAATTAGTCTGTACTATTGACATAGTAATTTCTGTTTTGCCCTAGGGAAGTTGACAACAGATACCAGAATAATTGTGTAGACATCATTAGCATAGGCCTAGTGGTGCCTTTGAAAGTATCAATTTCTTACCAGGAACTAGGTTCTTTAGGAAAACTATACAATTGATTTTGTAAGAATCATGATACGTTTCTTTCAACCTTTGGAAATTAGGCCTATGTTTATAGCTTCAGTGACATAGCATCATATAATGGCTCCTTGAGGTACATAATCAAATCAGGCTGTCACCTCCCTATTATCACTTAGATCTCTTCCTTTGGTAAATTTCTGTGCTGTCCTATAAGGCTATCAGTTTTGTTTCTGATACCTTGTAGGGTGAGACCAGTGAATCCCATGGTCATATGTCCAATGACCTATCTTCTTCCTGTATTGTGGATTCTTGAGAGTATCTGACAATACACTCAAGGTGCTGCAGTCAAAATAGACAAATTCAAGTTTAGGATGTGTTTTCTTCTCAGGAATGATGAATGACAGAAGGGCAGAAGCTGTTTAATGCTATCAGGTTGTCATAATGTGGCCAGATGTTTGTTCTTGAAGGATTATAGACAGATCTTTGAGTCAAAACTAAGATGGTAAAATGAAATTAATGCCAACCCAGACCAACAGTTTCCATTCCTAACCTGACTGTGTAAGCTGGCTTTCATAGGCAAATGAATGAACAAGAATGTCAAATAAGTATAACAGCCCACTGGAATCTCATGGAGAATTTCTCTGTTACAATTTCAAGGCAAAGTTTCTTCAGGAAGCTTCATGCTTTATTCTTACTGCCTACAGGACTGACAGAGAACCATTAATACCATGGAAAGCAATCTCTATTTTTTGGTAGTCCATTAACCCTAAGTGGCTCATCCTAACCTAAAAAAGAAAGAAAGAATAAAAGAAAGAAAGGAAGAAAGAAAGGAAAAAAGAAAACTGTCACATTCATTACTAGTTTACTTACTAGTCTAGAGGAATTGTCTAAAATCATGAGCATTGTAACCTACCATAAATGATATAAAACTGGCCATTGTATTTATAATGTCTATCTATTACATGCTTTCCTGTACTAGGTGACATCTTCTCAGGAGGATAAATGCTCAGACCTATTTTAGTTATTCCCCAGAACAGTTTGTTAAATGACTTCAGGGGAAGATAGAGATCTGACATTAGACTATATATACTTTCTATGAAAATTCAGCTTTTAGGGGGGCTTAGAGTCTCGTTCAATAGGTGAGCTCTGGTTCTTATTATTTGCTCATAAATGAAATTAGAGTAAGATATCGTGATGTCTACATTCCCACAGTTAACACACACCTTCTGATTCTTTTCTCTTGATTTCTGGTTTTTATAAAAATGGGTGGTACTCTGCTGCTGGCCTGTCTCTCTCACCTGGGAACACCATGGTTAAGTTAGCCAGTCTCTGCAGATCCTCAGAAATCAAGACAGGTGGCATAATGATTTTGCTGTAGATTCTGGTGATTTCTTCTTCTTTACTTGCATGGGTTTTGAAACTTCAAGAACCTCACATTTCAAAGATATTAGAAAACACAGTTTTAAAGCAGCCATTTCCACTATCAAGGTAACATTCCCATCCATAGAAAAGTAATATCAAATTCACTTTACCTCACTGTAAATTTTTGTAATAACTCCTTAGGGAATGAAGATGAGCTCCAGGAACTTAACGTACAAATCATTAATCTTTTTTAAAATAAGATAAAAAAATTGGAGGCTAAGGAATTATGTCTCTGACTAGTATTTATTTTACAAGATAAAAATAATTGACTGAGTTTGGAGAAAGTGATCCATCATTATAAAAGGAAACAAAAGTCCATCTTATCTATGTTGGTTCTTAACATATTTCTCCTCACTGAAACTGTGAAGTGGTTTCTTCTCACTATTGCTTTTTATTCACTCACTACAGGGACACAGTTCTCCTTCCAGAGTTCTGTCTAACTAGTGCTATACATGGTGATAAAATTGGTTAGGTATGGAATGTGGAGGCAATTGTAATACTGAATTTATTTAGTCCAGAACATTTCTTTTTCTACATGTGAGTGTAACTTAAGAAAATCAATTTCATCTGATTAAGCTAGCTTTACATGGTTAATGTACCATGGACTCTCTTTCTCCTCCAACACTTTCCCCAAAGATCACAGAAACAGCATTTAGATGTTCATTTTGAATGCCACTCTGATTCACACAAAAGCCAAGAGATTCAAAAGAAGTCACTATACTAAATTAAATCAGCTTCAAGTTCAATTTTTTTTATTGTGTATGATAAACAAGCCAAAGGAAATGGTATGATGCAATGTCACTTTTCATTTGATATGTAAATCCACTCAAAACAAAGTCTTTTTAATTCAAGATACTTACCTATATACTCATACTTATGGGAAGGGGGAAGGGACGCTCTAAGAACCTGAGGCAGAAAAACTGTGTGATGTTATAAAGAACTTAGAGCTGTTTTCTCAACCCTGTCTGTATTTTATAACCACCAGGGGAGCTAGTAGGATTCCCAGCTCTTTGACTTCACTTGAGAATAATTAATTAAACTATCAAGGGATGAAGGCCATGCATCAGTGTTTTTCTAAAGACACTAAAGTTCAGTGTGTGAGATAGGTTGGTACACTTCAATTAAAAAAATTATTCTTGAGAGTTAGTGTTTTGCAAAGGACCCAGAGAGCTTGTGAAAACTGGATTACTGGGCCCTATCCCACATTCTCAGATCAGTCTGTCTAGAACTCACTTTTAAACAAGTTCCTAGGTAATGTTTATGATGTTGGTTTAGTATAAGAACAATTACAATAGAAATGCCCAGATAAGAACACATAGGTGTACATCAACAGGTGTGGATAAAAAATGTGTAGAACATATACACAATGGAGATTTATTCATCTGTAAAGAAGAGAACTATGTAATTTGCAGGAAAATGGATGGAAGTAAAACTCATTATAGTAAATGAAATAAGCCCAACTCAGAAAGGCAAGTATTACATTGTCTTATATACATGTGTATATAACATGGCACAAAAATAGAAGAAGGCAGTACTGTGAGAGGAAGACAGCTAGCAGGAGGGGCCTGCAGCAATAAAGACTGAAGGTGGTAAGAGTTCAAGTACATGGCATATTTAAATGCAAATGTCTTTATAACCCCTATTATGAATAAAAATTATTTCAAAATGTAAATCCTATTCAGTTGCCATTGATACAACATAGAAAAATGCAACTGTAGGGGGAAATCAGTATTTCTTAAGGGAAGATGCTCTATTACCTAGTAAGTTTTGTGGAAGAATAAGCTGGTCTAAATAAATGCATGCATAAGTTATAGAATGCTGAGATCCTTAAAAGAAATACCTTATTCAGACTGAGAAACCTAGATGTAAAAGATAAAATAATATATTTGTTATCTGAAATATTTGGGGCAAATGAGGAAGATAATTATAAGTTTTCATTAATTTAGCAAAGTTGAGATTCAAATCAAATAGAAAATAATTTCTACTAATGATGGTAAGGATGCTAATGACAGAGTTAGATGGACATTAACATAAATTTCATAGACTGTATTTGATGGCTCATGTGTTCATGTTTTATGTCAGTTAAGAAAGCAGTCATTTCAAATTCATCAAGGAAGATCTTTGAGCAGAGACTGACTTCAGGTAACTAGCTACAACACAAGCACTGTTCTCATTGCCTAGGAATACAAACTAATAGAAGACAGCAATCCATGTATCCATACTTGTACAAACTCTGTGAACACAGCAGTGGCGACTTCCTTTCCAAGCTCTCTTTTGAAGGATGCTTGTATAGTGAAGATATATAATACTTTGCTATGACAGAAGGCACATCATTTTGCTGAAAAATATAAGAATAATTTTATGATAAATTCTTTTAAGTCACAGATTGGGCAGGCTGGTTTATAAACTTACAAAATTCTCTAAACTTGAGGTGCCCTAACTTAGACACATATGTGACATGTAGACTCTGCTAACTCCTCCCTTTTATCCTCACTATAAAATATCAAGCTGTCAGACTTGTGCCACAGAACCTGATTGGCTGGTCCCCCTGCTGCAGCACAGAACACTGCCTGCCCAGAGCACAGCTGGGAAAGTAGCAGTGGGGAAACAGCTGGGTCCCTTGGTCCTAGGCTCATGCCTAGGAGGTAGGAAACCAGGCTTTGGTGGGGAGCATAGTCTTCATAGAGAGGGACTGGCATGGTAGCAGCAGGGAAGCAGGGGATTTCCTAGGAGTACAGCTGGGAAATCAGAGGTCAGAAGATGACCTCCAAACTTGGGCCCTGAGTAGGCTAATTGGCTGTGGCATGGAACATAGCCCACCCAGTTCAAGACTGGTATAATAGCAGTGGGGGAACAACCAAGTCCCTGGGCATACAGCTGAGAGGTGAGAGGTCAACAGGTGACAACTGGCATAACACTGAAACCTCATGAGAACAGTCAATCCTCTGAACACATAGCTAATAAAGAACCTTCAGAGCCTTAAGAGCCTTCAGACCAACAACTCACTAGAAGCCGACAAGAACTAACCATGAGAGAACTGAGGAAACAATGGGCAGATAGCAGTGCAAGAATACATACAACAATACAAAAGTCAACAAGATAACACCAGAAGTAAGAAGCTCTATAGTTTCAAGACCTGAACATAACGATGAAGAGGGAACAAAAGAAAATGACCTTAAAAACAGCTTTATGAAACCAATAGAAGCCTTAAAAGAAGATATTAAAAAAAACTCCTTTAAAGAAATAGAAGAAAATACAAACAGAAAATTAGAAGAGATGAACAAAGCCCTGAAAGAAAATAAAGAAAACCAAGAAAAAGAAAAGAAACAGGTGAAAGAAATTTGCCAAGAATTAAAAACTGAAAATAGAAGCAATAAAGAAGGTACAACCCAAGACAAAACTAGAAATTAAAAGCTTTAAAAATGACCTGGAACTACAGATTCAAGCATAACCAACAGAATTCAAGAGATGGAAGAGAGAATCTCTGGGGCAGAAGACTCAATAGTGGTAGTAGATGCATCAGTTAAAGAAAACACTAAGACCAAAAAAATCAACACAAAATGTCCAGGAAATTTGGGACACCATGAAAAGACCAAACCTGAGAATAACTGGAATAGAAGAAGGAGAAGAATACTAGCTCAAAGGCACAGAAAATATATTCAACAATATCATAGAAGAAAACTTCCCCAACGTAAAGAAGGAAATGCCTATAAAAATACAGGAAGCCTACAGAACACCAAATAGACTAGACTTACAAAAAAAAAGACTGTGCACTATATAATAATCAAGCCTCTAAACCTACATAATAGAGAAAAAATACTAAGAGCTGCAAAGGAAAAAAGTCAAATCACCTATAAAGGAAGACCCATCAGAATAATACCCGACTATTACATGGAAACAACAAAAGTAAGAAGGTCCTGGTCAGACTTTATACAGACACTAAAAGTGCATGAATGCCAACCTAGAATACTATACCCAGCAAAATTGTCAATCAGCATAGATGGAGTAAACAAGATATTTCACAACATAACCAGATTTAGACCCTACCTAATCACAAACCCCACCCTGCCAAATGCCCTAGAGGAAAAACTCCAACCTAAGAAAAACAGAAACACCCAAGTAATCACAAACAATTGATAAGCCCACAGAAGAAACATCCCTCCTGAAAAAAGGAAATGCAAGCTACTATCAAAAATGATGGGAACTATTGGTCATTGGTCATTAATATCCCTTAATATCAACAGGTTCAATTCACCTATGAAAAGACACACCCTAACATGATGGATAAAAAAAACAGAAAGCATCATTCTTCTGCATACAAGAAACATACCTCAACTTTAAAGACAGACAAAGGCTCAGAGTAAAGAGTTGGGAAATGACTTTCAAATCAAATGGTGCTAAGAAACAAGCTGGTGTAGCCATTCTAATATCTAACAAAATAGAATTTAAGCTAAAATCAATACAAAGAGACCAGGAAGGTCACTACTAATTCATCTCTTGGAGTGTGAATGTGCCTCTTTAGGGTATATACCCAGAAAG